>ML849130.1:9899-33100 GCA_009831015.1 Picea engelmannii
ATGTTTTTACTATAGGTGGAACAACAGTAAGTTGGATTTCGAAACTGCAAAAGGTTGTTGCACTTTCAACAACAGAGGCAGAGTATGTTGCTGCTACAGAGGCTAGTAAAGAGATGATTTGGTTACAAAGGTTTATGGAGGAAATGGGAAAGAAGCAGGAGAACAATAGGTTGTACTGTGATAGTCAAAGTGCCATTCACCTTGCAAAGAAATCAACCTTCCATTCAAAGACTAAGCATATATAGTTGAGGTACCACTTCATACGATCTGCCTTGGAAGATGGACAATTGAAGCTGGAAAATATACACACTAGCTAGAATCCTGCAGACATGTTAACAAAGGGAGTAACCAGGGAGAAATTGAGTTCTTGCTCAGTTTCAGTTGGTCTTCAAGAATGAAGATGAAGATGAGAAATTTTCCAGGTCCAAGAAGGTTCAGAGTCCAACATATACAACAGTGGTAGAGTTGTTGAGATCAGTCTCCAAGTGGGAGATTGTTGGTTGTGGAGCCTGATTATCTTCCTGATTTAGAGGTCTTTTACTTTCAGCCATGTTTATACCCCATGAAGTATTTACACTCCAGAAGTATGTACACTCTTCCACGCGGGGGAGTGCAGAAGGGGGGTACCCCCTCTGCGGGGTCTTGGGGCAAGCGAGCCCCCAGCGGGGGTGAAGCCCCTGAAGCAAAAATTGCCTTGTAAAAGTATATTGTAATTTCATTGTAAATTTGGACCATTCATTATAAGGTCGCAGATCTAACGATAGAGATTATGTTAAGGTTTTTTTCCCTAGAAGGAAACTCTCTTTTATGAGGGAAATGTATTGCGGCTATGTATGTTGGTGAGTATTGTATTCTGAGAGAGGAGACTGTGAGAGAAATAAGAGGAAGTTACAGCGGATTTTGTTGTAGGTTGTATCCCTTCATTTTGCTGGATAATAATAAAGAAAGGACCTGGCAATTTCTCTAGTGGACGTAGCCCACACTGGGTGAACCACATAAATCTGTGTCTCTCTTGTATTGTGTATCTTCTGTGTTTTATTTCTGCATTTGTTTTATTTTATTGCTCCGCGGTCCTATTTTTCTAACAATTCCAACACCGATATTCTCAATTTTCGGCTGAAAATTGTCGACCACGGGGATCGACGGTCCAAAAAATGCACTGGGGCTAGCATACAAAAAGGACAACTGGTTGATCGTCACAATCTTCTCATCGTGAGGGAAAAAAAGAGTGTGGAAGACAGACGATACAACAACATTCATACCATAAGTCCAATTGCTTCCTAGTAACAAGTTATAATCGAGGGGCACATCAACCACCTCAACATCCACCTCTACCGTCTTCCCACCTAACTAGACCATAAAGGTAGGAAGAATATCGTGAGGGTGGAATGAACGACTGTCAAAAGAAGTCAACATGATCGAAGACTGAGAGAGAGTTGGAGAGCCGAGATCTTTCCAACATACCAGGGACATCATAGATTGCAGTGCCTTCATCAACAACTGCATGCTTGATGTTATACTTCGAGTAACCCACGTGGATTTGGAATGCCACATGGTAAGGCAAGCGAGGCTTCACATATGTGACATCAAACTTGATAAATTTTGATCTACTGGGGTATAGAGCTCCTAACACAGATAGAAATACATTCCTCTATGAAGTACATGTCTGGAGTACCTTTAGGGATAACATCACACAAGGGGTTTGACCCAGGTCCTCAACAATAGAGTAATTTTGGACAACTCTAATTTTTGGATTGTGGGTAGAGCACTTGAGTACTCCTTTCAGAATACAAGGCAATGGCTCTGGTTTTTTTGATCTGCAAAGGCATCTCCGGAGGAGGAGGATATTCTAGACCAGGTACAGTTTGTGGAGAACTGTAATCGCGAGACTGGGTGGCTACATTAACCTGGGAATTGACCATATTGATGCACAGACGGCCACCATCTTGTACCGGTGGGTTTTGACTCCCACCGACCACATTTCTAGCATTTGAGGAGCTCGAGGCCATGTGTTGGTTATGTGGAAAAGGATTTGTCAGCACGGTGGGTGGTAGAGATAAGAGCCTCGCAACTTCCACAAGTTTGGGGAATAAATGAGTAATATGATCATCTATACAAAGATTACAGGGAAATTTCACCTTACGCCTTTCTTTCTTGCCCTCACCAGCATTGTTATTTGTCCTCTCACTATTACCATTGTCCTTGGGTTTATTATTATTCTTCCCACCCTTACAATTACTATTACGTCCTTTCTTCTTATTCTTTCCTGGTTGTTGGTTACTGTTTGGGTCGGTCGACGATTGCATGTAATGTACATTTGCTGACTGAGTGGGATTGGAAGAAAGACGAATCTATCCCTCCTGCAGACTAGTTTAGAGACAACTCTTTTAAATGGCTTATCACCGAGTCTGTAGATTTCACATTGGTGGAGCCCATAATAACATCGGCATGAGGTCTGGACTTTTGTCTAGGGTCATAGTTTGACCTCAGTGTATCCATAAGAATATTGTGTAACATCCCAGACTGAGTGTATATAATATCTAATTATTGGGCTTTGAATATTGTTTCTTCCTCAGATATAACCCCAGATGTAGCAACATCCTTAGAAATAGGAGGTTGTAAAGACTTAAGGAACCACTCTAATAGGAATTATGGGGGTATGCAAGTCTTGATAAACCTCTTCCATCTATGCCACTCCTAGATGTGATCCGAGATATGAGTGGCTTTGTCATGGCATAAGGTCGACAAAAATTCTAGACTAGCATCATAATGAACTGGCAATTGGAAGTGGTTAAGGAAGACTAAAACCATCTGACTAAAGGTATCGTATGCCCCCCTAGGTATCTCGATATACCATTTCACGAAAACCCCCGTGAGGGCATTTTGAAACAGTATTAACCGAATGGAATCATCATTAAGGGAATTTGAAGAGCCCCATAAGTGAAAGGTGGTAACGTGATCACCAGGATCCTCGCCATTCTTGCCTTCAAATTTTGGAATATCTTAAGGAATCTTGGTGGGAATGGGGGGCCATGTAGGATCATGTCACACAGGGTCATTCATCAAATTAGATAAATCTAGTAGGTTGAGCGTGGCCAAAAAAGGGAGACGGGGTTGTGGCATCTGGCCCCAAGATCCATGGAAATATTGTGTTTAGGGAATCGCAACCCATCTAGGGTTCTAGTAAGAACCATGGCCTTGTCTAGGATTGTAAGACCCTCCTCAGGATGATTCATAAGGGGTTGGTTGGGAATCATTCCAGTAGGAATTTTCTGATGAGAGTTATAAAACTTTCCCCCAATCGGAGTGGCTCTAGGTTGAGGATTTCCCAAGGTGTGAAACTGACCTCCTCCCAGTGTGAATTAGAAAGATAAAGGTGGATTCGTCATGCGAAACATTTTGGTAGGAATCGACACTGAGGAGGTGAGTGTAAAGGACAAAACTTAAGCATAAGTTTGTTCATCAGGTTGGTTACTCCACCCAGAAGCAACAGGATTAGACCTGAGATTAAAAGAAGGAATGTCTCCCATGGTAGGAGTCATTTGAGGGATCTGAGAGCCAACAAATGAGAACGGAGTATAAAGAGGAGTTATGCCCCCAAGTCCAACGTTATCATTAGGGCTAGCGGATGGGATGGAGTTTGAAAAATGAAAAGTAAAATACCATAGGAAAAAGGACTAGAGGCCATCGGGATGGACTGAACATTATATTCCAGTGAGTGACCAAGAGACCCAAATGGGTTCGTGGAAATAGTTTGATTATTCACTATAATATAGACAATAGTGATGATAGGTGCCTTCGGCACTACAACATTGTGGTCGTAGGATTCTAAGGTGTGCCATTAACTATATTAGTTATCGGAGTCAAAGGGAAGATACAAAAAACAATCCTAAGGCCAACAAGTAATCAAAGAGCACACCAAAAATAATCAAACAACTAATCTACACACAAACAAGATAAAGTGGTTGAAAGGGTGTAAGGTAGCTAGAGAGGTAGTGGGGGGGCCCAGAGGGCCCACAATGATAATAGTGGAGTTCATTCAATGTAAGGTGGACTAGGTCCACTATATTATTAAATAAGACCCACTATGGTAGTTAAATATAATAAATGGGTAATTAGATATAATAAATGTAAGAGGACTTCTTAGAAGGTTCTACTTCTAGAAGATTCCTCCTCTAGAATGTTCTTAGGTGATGGTAGCACTATATAAAGGGGTTCAAGCAATGTAATGAGACATGAAGAGACGTATTGTATTTGGAGTGGTAGCTCAATAGGAGTATGCCCCCTCGAAGAGGCAAGTGAACAGGAGAGGATCCCTTCCATAATAGGATCCATTGTATGGTGTTTCCCTACCTCAAGGGTTTTGATATAATAAAGTGTGGTTTCTTATATATTGCTTAGTGGATCTATTGCGTATTTAGTATTTGTGGTTAATATATTGGTATATCTATTCAGGTTCTTAACAAGTGGTATCAGAGCACTTTCCTTGGCAAACATTGTGGACAAATATTTTTTATTTTTGTAGATTTTTTTTTTCGAAGATGAAAAAAGAAGACCGTGAAATTTTAGAACTTTTCGGTATATTTTTATGCAAAATTTGCAGACAAATGTTGTATATCTGAGTTCCTCTCAGAAAAACACCCAACTTGAAAAAACAAATCGTCTGAAACGGAGTTCGGAAGGTCAAGATATTGAAGTTTTAAAATCTGCAATTTTTCACGATTTTTTCCAAGGACGTCAACGCGCTTTGTTTTTATTTATGTAGCATATGGAGGCTAAATTTTCTCAAAAAAACTATAGATCTGAATTCCTCTCACAATTTCACCCAATTTCAAAAAAAAAAACAACCGAAATGGAGTCTGAGAAGTGAAGTTATGAGTATTTTAAATTCAACAGTTTTTTAGGGTTTTTTCAGAAAAAAACCGCGATTTTCTGTTGTAACTTATTGTTCTATTTTTTTTTGTTTTTTCGTGACGGCTGCGGGACCGAAGGGTTCATAGGGTGCTCAGATGGCTATTTCTTCTCAAAAGCTCAAATAAATTCTTGAACCATTCAAATCTCAATTGTATGACAAATTGTGTGACACATTGCATGACAAATTTCATGACCTTACAGATGGTCTCAATAATAGTTTTCGTAGTTCATTGGATAGCATGCATGAGAGATTTTTTATGGAAGACATCCGGAATGAATATAATCAAGAAATATATGCTTGGTATGATTTTGAGGAAGATTGTGATGATTGGTATATGGATAGTTGTCATTTCTAGAATGACAACCACTTCCATATTTTATTTGATGACTCTACTCCACCTTCTATAGAGAACATCAATGTCCCACATCAAGAGCTAGTTACCAGTGTTCAGTCTGCATATTCTACAGTGGTATTATTTCTTCCATATTCTGCTACAACCATTTTCCACTATGTGGATGGATCTTCTTATTTGGATCCACATGATAAGTGTCAGTCTTTGAAGCATCATTTGGAGTTAGTTATTGGGTTCCAAAATCTTCCACGGGGAATTCACATGAGCACTTAGACATGGGACCCGGGCTTACAATGGTGGTTGGACTACTTCAATATGGTGGATTTCTTTTCTACATGGGACCTTGGTTCTTCAGTCTTCTTCAGCATTATGGTCCACAAATATCCATTGGACCCTGGTATATGGTTGTACATCAAACGTTGAGGACAACACTTTCATAAGGGGGATGGAATGTAAGGTAACTAGAGAAGTAGTGGGGGGGCCCAGAGGGCCCATAGTGATAATAGTGGAGGTCATTCAATGTAAGGTGGAATAGGTCCACTATATTATTAAATAAGACTCACTATGGTAGTTAGATATAATAAATGTAAGAGGACTTATTATAGAGTTCTACTTCTAGAAGATTTCTCCTCTAGAATGTTCTTAGGTGATGGTAACACTATATAAAGGGGTTCAAGCAATGTAATGAGACATGAAGAGAAGTATTGTATTTTGAGTGGTAGCTCAATAGAAGGATGCCCCATCAAAGAGGCAAGTGAACAGGATAGTATCTCTTCCATAATAGGATCCATTGTATGGTGTTGCCCTACCTCAAGGGTTTTGATATAATAAAGTGTGGTTTCTTATATCTTGCTTAGTGGATCTATTGTGTATTCAGTATTTGTGGTTAATATATTGGTAGATCTATTCAGGTTCTTAACAAGTGGTATCATAGTACTTTCCTTGGTAGACATTGTGGGCAAATATTTTTTATTTTTGCAGTTTTTTTTTCGGAGAAGAAAAAAGAGGGCCGTGACATTCCAGAAATTTTCGATATATTTCTATGCAAAATTTGCAGAAACAAGTTGTAGATCTAAATTCCTTTCAGAAAAACACCCAAGTTGAAAAAAAAAAATCATTCGAAACGGAGTCCGGAAAGTCAAGATATTGAAGTTTTAAAATCTGTAATTTTTTAGGGTTTTTTCAGCGGACGGCGACACGATTTGTTTTTATTTATGTAGAAGCTGGAGGCCGAATTTTCTCAAACAAATTACATATATGAGTTCCTCTCATAATTTCACCCAATTTCAAAAAAAAAAAACAGCTGAAATGGAGTCCGAGAAGTGAAGTTATGAGCATTTTAAATTCAACAGTTTTTTAGGGTTTTTTCCGAAAAAACCACGATTTTTTGTTGTAACTTATTGTTCTATTTTGGGGGGGGGGTTCATGATAGCTATGGAACCGAAGGGTTCATAGGGTGTTCGGATGGCTATTTCTTCTCAAAACCTCAAAGAAATTCTTGAATCATTCAAATCTCAATTGTATGACAAATTGTGTGACAAATTGCATGACAAATTTCATGACCTTGCAGATGGCCTCAATAATAGTTTTCGTAGTTCATTGGATAGCATGCATGAGAGATTTCTTATGGCAGACATCAGGAATTAATATAATCAAGAAATATATGCCTGGTATGATTTTGAGGACGATTGCGATGATTGGTATATGGATAGTTGTCATTTCTTGGATGACAACCACTTCCATATTTTATTTGATGACTCTACTCCACCTTCTATAGAGAACATCAATGTCCCACATCAGGAGCTAGTTATCAGGGTTCAGTCTTCATATTCTACAGTAGTATTATTCCTTCCAGATTCTACTACGACACTTTTCCACTATGTGGATGGATCTTTTTATTTGGATCTGTATGATAGGTGTCAGTCTTTGGAGCATCATTTGGAGTTGGTTATTGAGTTCCAAAATCTTCCACGGGGAGTTCACATGAGCACTTAGACATGGGACTTGGGCTTACAATGGTGGTTGGACTACTTCAGCATGGTGGATTTTCTTTCTACATGGGACCTTGGTTTTTCAGTCTTATTCAACATTATGGTCCACAATTATCCATGGGACCCTAGTATATGGTTGTACATCAAGCGTTGATAACAACGTTTTCATAAGGGAGATGAAATGTAAGGTAGCTAGAGAGGTAGTGGGGGGGGCCAGAGGGCCCATAGTGATAATAGTGGAGGTTATTCAATGTAATATGGACTAATTTCACTATATTATTAAATAAGGCCCACTATGGTAGTTAGATATAATAAATGGATAATTAGATATAATAAATGTAATAAGACTTCTTAAAATGTTCTACTTTTAGAAGATTTCTCCTCTAGAATGTTCTTAGGTGATAGTAGCACTATATAAAGGGGTTCAAGCAATGTAATGAGACATAAAGAGAAGTATTTTATTTGAAGTGGTAACTCAATAGGAGGATGCCCCCTCGAAGAGGCAAGTGAACAGGAGAGGATCCCTTCCATAATAGGATCCATTGTATGGTGTTGCCCTACCTCAAGGGTTTTGATATAATAAAGTGTGGTTTATTATATATTGCTTAGTGGATCTATTGTGTATTCAGTATTTGTAGTTAATATATTGGTAGATCTATTTAGATTCTTAACAAGTGGTATTAGAGCACTTTCCTTGGCAGACATTGTGGGCAAATATTTTTTATTTTTGCAGATTTTCTTTTCAGAGAAGAAAAAAGAGGGCCGCGACATTATAGAACTTTTCGGTATATTTTTGTGAAAAATTTGCAGAAACAAGTTGTAGATCTGAGTTCCTCTCAAAAAAACACCCAAGTTGAAAAACAATCGTCTGAAACGGAGTCCGGAAGGTCAAGATATTGAAGTTTTAAAATCTGCAATTTTTCAGAGTTTTTTCTGCGGACGGTGGCGCAATTTGTTTTTATTTTTGTAGCAGTTGGAGGCTTAATTTTCTCAAACAAATTATCGATTTGAGTTCCTCTCACAATTTCACCCAATTTCAAAAAATAAATCAGTCGAAACGAAGTCCAGGAAGTGAAGTTATGAGTATTTTAAATTCAACAGTTTTTTAGGGATTTTTCAGAAAAACCAGTGATTTTCTGTTGTAACTTATTGTTCTATTTTTTAGGGTTTTTTCATGACGGCTGTAGGACCGAAGGGTTCATAGGGTGCTCAGATGGCTATTTATTCTCAAAACCTCAAAGAAATTCTTGAAACATTCAAATATCAATTGTATGACAAATTGTATGACACATTGCATGATAAATTTCATGACCTTGCAGATGGTCTCAATAATAGTTTTTGTAGTTCATTGGATAGCATGCATGAGAGATTTCTTATGGCAGATATCAACAATGAATAAAATCAAGAAATATATGCTTTGTATGATTTTGAGGACGATTGTGATGATTGGTATATGGATATTTTTCATTTCTGGGATGGCAACCACTTCCATATTGTATTTGATGACTCTACTCCAGCTTCTATAGAGAACATCAATGTCTCACATCAGAAGTTAGTTACCAGCGCTCAGTCTGCATATTCTACAGTGGTATTATTCCTTCCAGATTCTGCTACGACCATTTTCCACTATGTGGATGGATCTTCTTTTTTGGATCCACATGATAGGTGTCAGTCTTTAGAGCATCATTTGGAGTTGGTTATTGGGTTCCAAAATCTTCCATGAGGAGTTCACATGAGCACTTGGACATGGAACCCGGGCTTACAATGGTGGTTGGACTACTTCAGTATGGTGAATTTCATTTCTATATGGGACCTTGGTTCTTCAGTCTTCTTCAGCATTATGGTCCACAATTATCCATGGGACCCTGGTATATGGTTATACATCAAGCATTGAGAACAATGCTTTCATAAGGGGGATGGAATGTAAGGTAGCTAGAGAGGTAGTGGGGGGCCCAGAGGGCCCATAGTGATAATAGTGGAGGTCATTCAATGTAAGTTGGACTAGGTCCACAATATTATTAAATAAGACCCACTATGATAGTTAGATATAATAAATAGGTAATTAGATATAATAAATGTAAGAGAATTTCTTAGAAGGTTCTACTTCTAGAAGTTTCCTCCTCTAGAATGTTCTTAGGTGATGGTAGCACTGTATAAAGGGGTGCATGCAATGTAATGAGACATGAAGAGAAGTATTGTATTTGGAGTGGTATCTCAATAGGAGGATTCCCCCTCGAAGAGGCAAGTGAATAGGAGAGGGTCTCTTCCATAATAGGATCCATTGTATGGTGTTGCCCTACCTCAAGGGTTTTGATATAATAAAGTGTGGTTTCTTATATATTGCTTAGTGGATCTATTGTGTATTTAGTATTTGTGGTTAATATATTGGTAGATCTATTTAGGTTCTTAACAAGTGGTATAAGATCACTTTCTTTGGCAGACATTGTGGGCAAATATATTTTATTTTTGCAGATTTTATTTTCTGAAAAGAAAACAAAGGGTCGCGATATTCCATAATTTTTCGGTATATTTCTATGAAAAAATTGCATAAATAGGTTGTATATCTGAGTTCCTCTCAGAAAAACACTCAAGTTGAAAAAAAAAACGTCCGAAACAGAGTCTGGAAGGTCAAGATATTGAAGTTTTAAAATCTGTAATTTTTCAGGGTTTTTTCCGTGGATGGCGGTGCGATTTGTTTTTATTTTTGTAGTAGCTGGAGGTCGAATTTTCTTAAACAAATTATAGATCTGAGTTCCTCAAACAATTTCACCAATTTCAAAAAAACAAATCAGCCGAAACGGAGTCTGGGAACTGAAGTTATGAGCATTTTAAATTCCACAGTTTTTTAGGGTTTTTTCAGAAAAAACCGCGATTTTTTGTTGTATCTTATTGTTCTATTTTTTGGGGTTTTTTCTTGATGGATGTGGGACCGAAGGGTTCATAGGGTACTCAGATGGTTATTTCTTCTCAAAACCTCAAAGAAATTCTTGAAGCATTCAAATCTCAATTGTATGACAAATTGTGTGACACATTGCATGACAAATGTCATGGCCTTTTAGATGCCTTCAATAATAGTTTTCGTAGTTCATTGGATAGCATGCATGAGAGATTTCTTATGGCAGATATCAGGAATGAATATAATCAAAAAATATATGCTTGATATGATTTTGAGGATGATTGTGATGATTGGTATATGGATAGTTGTCATTTCTAAGATGACAACCACTTCCATATTTTATTTGATGACTCTACTCCACCTTCTATAGAGAACATCAATGTCCCACATCAGGAGCTAGTTATCAGGGTTCAGTCTTCATATTCTACAGTAGTATTATTCCTTCCAGATTCTACTACGACACTTTTCCACTATGTGGATGGATCTTTTTATTTGGATCCGCATGATAGGTGTCAGTCTTTGGAGCATCATTTGGAGTTGGTTATTGAGTTCCAAAATCTTCCACGGGGAGTTCACATGAGCACTTAGACATGGGACTTGGGCTTACAATGGTGGTTGGACTACTTCAGCATGGTGGATTTCCTTTCTACATGGGACCTTGATTCTTCAGTTTTCTTCAGCATTATGGTCCACAATTATCCATGAGACCTTGGTATATGGTTGTACATCAAGCGTTGAGGACAACACTTTCATAAGGGAGATGGAATTTAAGGTAGCTAGAGAGGTAGTGGGGGGGCCTAGAGGGCCCATAGTAATAATAGTGGAGGTCATTCAACGTAAGGTGGACTAGGTCCACTATATTATTAAATAAGGCCCACTATGGTAGTTAAATATAATAAATGGGTAATTAGATATAATAAATGTAAGAAGACTTCTTAGAAGATTCCTCCTCTAGAATGTTCTTAGGTGATGGTAGCACTATATAAAGGGGTTCAAGCAATGTAATGAGATATGAAGAGAAGTATTGTATTTGGAGCGGTTTCCCAATAAGAGAATGTCCCCTCGAAGAGGCAAGTGAACAGGAGAAGATCCCTTCCATAATAGGATCCATCATATGGTGTTGCCCTACCTCAAAGGTTCTGATATAATAAAGTGTGGTTTCTTATATATTGCTTAGTGGATCTATTGTGTATTTAGTATTTGTGGTTAATATATTGGTAGATCTATTCAGGTTCTTAACAAGTGGTATCAGACCACTTTCCTTGGCAGACATTGTGGGCAAATATTTTTTTATTTTTGCAGATTTTATTTTTCGAAGAAGAAAAAAGAGGGCCGTGACATTCCAAAATTTTTCGATATATTTATGTGAAAAATTTGCAGATACAGGTTGTAGATCTGAGTTCCTCTCAGAAAAACACCCAAGCTGGAAAAAAATTCGTCTGAAACGGAGTCCGGAAAGTCAAGATATTGAATTTTTAAAATCTGCAATTTTTCAGGGTTTTTTCCATGGACGACGGTGCGATTTGTTTTTATTTCTGTAGTAGATAGAGGTCGAATTTTCTCAAAAAAATTACATATCTGAGTTCCTCTTAAAATTTCACCCAATTTCAAAAAACAAATCAGTCGAAACGAAGTCCGAGAAGTGAAGTTATGAGTATTTTAAATTCAACCGTTTTTTATGGTTTTTTCAGAAAAAACCATGATTTTCTGTTGTAACTTATTGTTCTATTTTTGGGGGGGTTTTCGTGATGGCTACAGGATCACAGGGTTCATAGGATGCTCAAATGGTTATTTCTTCTCAAAACCTCAAAGAAATTCTTGAAGCATTCGAATCTCAATTGTATGACAAATTGTGTGACATATTGCATGACAAATTTCATGACCTTGCAGATGGCCTCAATAATAGTTTTCGTAGTTCATTGGATAGCATGCATGAGAGATTTTTTATGGCAGATAGTAGGAATGAATATAATCAAGAAATATATGCTTGGTATGATTTTGAGGACGATTGTGATGATTAGTATATGGATAGTTGTCATTTCTGGGATGACAACCACTTCCATATTTTATTTGATAACTCTACTCCACCTTTTATAGAGAACATCAATGCCCCACATCAGGAGCTAGTTACCAGCATTCAGTCTACATATTCTACAATGGTATTATTCCTTCCAGATTCTGCTATGATCATTTTCTACTATGTGGATGGATCTTCTTATTTGGATCCACATGATAGGTGTCAGTCTTTGGAGCATCATTTGGAGTTGGTTACTGGGTTCAAAAATCTTCCACGGGGAGTTCACATAAGCACTTGGACATGGGACCTGGGCTTACAATGGTGGTTGGACTACTTCAGCATGGTGGATTTCATTTCTACGTGGGACCTTGGTTCTTCAGTCTTCTTCAGCATTATGGTCAACAATTATCCATGGGACCCTGGTATATGGTTGTACATCAAGCATTGAGGACAACGCTTTCATAAGAGGGATGGAATGTAAGGTAGCTAGAGAGGTAGTGGGGGGGCCCAGAGGGACCATAGTGATAATAGTGGAGGTCATTCAATGTAAGGTGGATTAGGTCTACTATATTATTAAATAAGGCCCACTATGGTAGTTAGATATAATAAATGGGTAATTAGATATAATAAATGTAAGAGGACTTCTTAGAAGGTTCTACCTCTAGAAGATTCCTCCTCTATAATGTTCTTAGGTGATAGTAGCACTATATAAAGAGGTTAAAGCAATGTAATGAGATATTAAGAGAAGTATTGTATTTGGAGCGGTAGCTCAATAGGAGGATTCCCCCTCGAAGAGGCAAGTGAACAGGAGAGGATCCCTTCCATAATAGGATCCATTGTATGGTGTTGCCCTACCTCAAGGGTTTTGATATAATCAAGTGTGGTTTCTTATATATTGCTTAGTAGATCTATTGTGTATTCAGTATTTGTGGTTAATATATTGGTAGATCTATTTAGGTTCTTAACAAGTGGTATCAGAGCACTTTCCTTGACAGACATTGTGGGCAAATATTTTTTATTTTTGCATTGTTTTTTTCGGAGAAGAAAAAAAAGGGCCGCGACATTCCAGAATATTTTGGTATATTTATGTGAAAAATTTGTAGAAACAGGTTGTAGATCTAAGTTCCTCTCAGAAAAACACCCAAGTTGAAAAAACAAATCGTCCGAAACGGAGTCCGGAAGGTCAAGATATTGAAGTTTTAAAATCTGCAATTTTTCATGGTTTTTTCCAAGGACGGCGACGCGATTTGTTTTTATTTATGTAGCGGTTGGAGGCCGAATTTTCTCAAACAACTTACAGATCTGAGTTCCTCTCACGATTTCACCCAATTTCAAAAAACAAATCAGCCAAAACAGAGTCCGGGAAGTGAAGTTATGAGCATTTTAAATTCAACAGTTTTTAGGGTTTTTTCAGAAAAAAAACGCGATTTTCTGTTGTAACTTACTGTTCTATTTTTTAGGGTTTTTTCGTAACAGATACAAAACTGAAGGGTTCATAGAGTTCTCAGATGGTTATTTCTTCTCAAAACCTCAAAAAAATTATTGAAGCATTCAAATCTCAATTGTATGACAAATTGTGTGACACATTGCATGACAAATTTCATGACCTTGCAGATGGACTCAATAATAGTTTTCATAGTTCATTGGATAGCATGCATGAGAGATTTCTTATGGAAGACATCAAGAATGAATATAATCAAGAAATATATGCTTGGTATGATTTTGCAGACGATTGTGATAATTTGTATATGGATATTTGTCATTTCTGGGATGACAACCACTTCCATATTTTATTTGATGACTCTACTCCACCTTCTATAGAGAACATCAATGTCCCACATCAGGATCTAGTTATCAGTGTTCAGTCTGCATATTCTGCAGTGGTATTATTCCTTCCAGATTCTGCTATGACCCTTTTCCACTATGTGGATGGATCTTCTTATTTGGATCCACATGATAGGTGCCAGTCTTTGGAGCATCATTTGGAGTTGGTTATTGGGTTCCAAAATCTTCCACGGGGAGTTCACATGAGCACTTGGACATGGAACCCGTGATTACAATGGTGGTTGGACTACTTCAGTATGGTGGATTTCCTTTCTACATGGGACCTTGGTTCTTCAGTCTTATTCAGCATTATGGTCCACAATTATCCATGGAACCCTAGTATATGGTTGTACATCAAACGTTGAGGACAACGCTTTCATAAGAGAAATGGAATGTAACGTAGCTAGAGAGGTAGTGGGGGGGCCCAGATGGCCCACAATGATAATAGTGGAGGTCATTCAATGTAAGGTGGACTAGATCCACTATATTATTAAATAAGGCCCACTATGGTAGTTAGATATAATAAATGTAAGAGGACTTCTTAGAAGGTTCTTCTTCTAGAAGATTCCTCCTCTAGAATGTTCTTAGGTGATGGTAGCATTATATAAAGGGGTTCAAGAAATGTAATGAGACATGAAGAGAAGTATTGTATTTGGAGCGGTAGCTCAATAGAAGGATGCCCCCTCGAAGAGGCAAGTGAACATGAGAGGATTCCTTCCATAATAGGATCCATTGTATGGTGTTGCCTTACCTCCAGGGTTTTGATATAATAAAGTGTGGTTTCTTATATCTTGCTTAGTGGATCTATTGTGTATTTAGTATTTGTGGTTAATATATTGGTAGATCTATTTAGGTTCTTAACAAAGGGGCTCCTCTCCCTAAAGTAGGTATACCTCACCCAAGAGGGGCCTGAGACTCCCTGCTAAATATTGGAGGTAGGAGAATCAGTTATAAGGGACCTTGTGAGCTTAACAACCAGTTGGTTAGATCCCCTTGGAGAGGTAATCCTCCATAAAGGTTGTGTGTTGTCCGACCCTTATCTTACCTAGGATACCTACAGAATAACCCTTGCAAGTAACCTATGTGGTACCTAAGTCAAACAACTAATCAACCATAGTATAATCGATGCATACACAAACAGTCTTAAGTCAGGTCCACCATATGGGTAAGGTAGAAAAGCCTGAAACCTTGAAAGCACCACCTCTCACAGAGGTAAGGGCACTAGCAAGATCCCCATATATGAATAGATCCCTAGAAATATATATGATGTTAATAATGTATCAAGGGGATATCAATTCAACTAAACTCATGCGACCTCATGCTTAACTCTGGTGTAAGTGGAGCCTCCTGATATTACCGATTATACAATGGATTTCTATACTCCCTTAGTCAAACACATATGTTGATTTAATAGTCTTGGAGAATTTTACTCACAAAATCATATTCCAAGGCACTAAATCCTAAACTAGTTTGTGCACCCTAGAAAATAAAATTGTTACTAATCAATTTTAAATTATAGCGTTAATTTTAATGGCCTTGCTTACTCAAAAGTTGTGGCCGTGAAACTAGTGATGTTATGACTCAACAAGTAAAATAAATGAATATGAATACAATGCAAATTCCTAACTTCAATTTCCAATAAATGATATGCTTCCTAAAAATACAATTTTCAATTCAATTCTGCAATTCTAAATAAAAATGCAATATTTATTTACATGTACTAAGATAAATGACAAAGACTCAAGAGATCAAAATTCCAATCAATGTAAAATGCCTAATATTTTTGTATTTTCAATATAAGAAAAATGAAAATGCAAGGATTGAACAACAACTTGATATAAAGACTCTATTGTGTATAGACAGAGACAACCTAAGTAGGATATCAAGGAGAAAAACACCCAGCCCAAGGTGCAAGGACAATCAATATGAAAAGATGATGAGAAAGGCACCGCCCAAAAATTCAACCAAAGACAGGTTTCCTGTCATTCCATGCAGACTTAGTAGTCACTACGGAGACCCAAGAAGACTCGGCAATCATCAAAACCTACCCAACAACCACCAAACCTAGCAATCAAAGAACAAACGTTGATGTATGCGATTGTTCAAGGGAAAATCACGTATGTACGCAGCTTGCAGAAGGACAGCACGCGTATGTATGCGATTGTCAAGAAAAAACCCACGTATATGTGTCAAAACACAGCTAGGCTAAGGAGAACGTTGAAAGACTCAGACCCAGAGTGTACAGAGGTTGTCAATTGAGCACTTGACCCAAAGAAATATACCTGCAACTGGTCTTCAACAACCAAGCAGTGCAAGCATATGATGATAATATATGATGTTTGCACATTAAATAGCATAATCCATCAAAATTCGTAACAAATACGCCCAAGGAATAATAATTCAAATATTTGCAAGATGTTAATTGGACAAGAAAAGAGTATTTCTATTAAGATATAATCAACAGAAGTGAATAAGTTACAGTCTTCCATGTCAGCACGGCTCGGAACCGAGAAACTAAGTTCCTTCCATCGGGGCCTCCACCACTTCAATCCTCCACCAAAGGCAAGCTCATGTAAGAGAGACAATGAATTTCTCAATCAGTAAGGGAAGATATTGGGGGTTGAACAATGTGTTCAGATTTAAAGGATAAAGGGATGAAGACTCAATGTGAAGTGAATAATTTCTCCAGAGTAACTTTGCTCTCAAATTTGAATTCTTTCTCCTATTTTCCATAGCTCAGATTTGTCCCATTTATAGCCTTCAAGTGGAACTGAAGGGCCGAGTCAGAACATTTCCAGTATATGGAAGGCCAAGTATCATTGATCTTGTGACATGACATGGAAACCCGACACCATTTTTCAATTTTGGGCACATTTCCCAATGTACGCGAGTTGTAGTTGTGCAACCTACATATATGCATGTTGTATAGTAGGCAAGGTGCGTATATGTGGAAAAATTATACTTTTAGCTCTGGGATTTGCAAAAAAGGACTTCAAGTTTGCATAGGGAAATGGAAAAAGGTCTTATGTGAAAGATTGCATGGGGTGAGGAAAATCTTGCTATAACATAAACACAACAAGTTTTTCCCCATTTGAACTTGTGTATGGTAAGATCCATGTCTTCCCCATTGAATTTGAGATAAAAACATTAATAATTTCTTTAAAATTAAATATGGATCTAACCACAACATAGAAACATTGTCTGGATCATCTCAATGAATTAGATGAAATGTGCTTGGTTTCCATACATCATACTCATCTTATTCAACAATAACGCGCCAAGTGGCATGATAGATTTATTAAAAATAAGGTGTTTCAAAAGGACAATTGGGCACTATTATATGATTCCAAAATTAAGGATTTTAAGGGGAATCTTTGCACTATATGGTTAGGCCCTTGTGAAGTAGACACAGTTTTCGATAGTAGGACTATTAAACTCACAATCATAGATGACTCACAAATTTCCCTACTTGCTAACGACCATCATCTTTGGTTGTATCACCAACCACTTTCGAGGGATTCACTTGTTTCTCATATTTATTCAGATCCAAGTTTCAAAATTATTGGGGCCAAACACCATTCTCATGCACCACCAGTCACTTAAAAAAATAAAATGAAAAATGAAAAAATAAAATAAATAAATAAATCTAACTGTGAAAACTCCCCAAAGTATAATTAGATGGGTGCCAATTGAAAACCTTCTTGATGGTGGTTGACATTCTAAAAAAAAAAAAATCTTTGATTTTTTTTTCTAATAATGCAACAAATTTCTTTGTTAATACAGATTCATACTGCTACATCCCGATGAAACTCGTTTCTTGTTGAAACTCATTTTGTTGCAACTTGTTGCAACTCACTACAACTTGTTCCTTGCTTAAATCCAGTTTGCTACAACTTGTTGTAACTCTCTGCAACTCGTTCCTTTCTAAAATCCATTTTTCTACAACTCATTCCTTGCTGAAATCCATTTTGTTGCAACTCATTCCCTATTGAAATCCATTTTTTTTGCGACTTGTTGAAACTCACATGTTGCAACTCATTATTTTTCTATAATTCATCATATGTTGAAACCCATGTTCCACACGCTATAATGCATTTCTTTTCAGTTGAAACTCACCCATTGATGTGACTCATTTGATATCTCTTACATTACCACTTGTTTGTTGTTACTCATACTTGTTTCAGGGTGCAACGTTTTGTTGTGACTCTCTGGTCGGGTGTTGAGAATATCATACAATGGTATTGCAACTCTGGATCGAAAAAAGGATGTTGACGTGGATTTTGATAACACCATACATCACATCATCATATTTATTCATGCATCAACCATCGCATGTACCCAATTGCCGACATGTTTGACATACTTTATGGTAAGTACCCAACATGTATGTCTTTCTTATCTACTCGCGTAATCTTAAGTTTTGAAGTGACTTTTGGACTTGCACCGTCAAACTTTCCACCTCAACCGAGGATGGATCCAACCCTTAGTTGGGGGGGACACATCATTCTATCATATGTTGTATTTATTTCACCAATCATATCACATCGTCCTATCATAATGATATGTCATTCCCATCATGTGCCATTATTACCAATTACAACTGAAACCGCCATACTCTTTATTTTCCTAATTTATCAATCCACCTCGAGCACTTGACTGCATGTCCACAACTACAACTCACTCTGCTGAAAATACATGGATAGAAATCCAGCAAGAATCTAATTACCTACGATGGGGGGCTTAGTCGTTCATCATGATCCTTAATTTCTTGGTTTGTTTTGCAACCACCTCAAGGCCTACCAAATCTTCAAGAATGAGGGATGGGTGATCTTTTTTGAGAGATTGCAAAGATTTAACGCCAATGTCACCTTCTAGTTTTCCAAGAAATTAGATGGAACAATCTCATCAGTTCAAGGGTTGCATGTCAATTTCACATAGGCTACCATTTCATAGGTCCCCAGACTACCAAGGACGGGCGTAATTATGTTCAGCAAGAAAGAGTTCATTTTGGCAGCCAAAACAAACTTTCTAAGAGACGAAGAACAAGTTAGGAACAAAGGAAAGGGAGTCAAAAGAACCTTTTTTCACTTCCCCTGGAAATATGTAGCATACTTTATTCAATGATATATTACCTGGGAAGGTAGATTCACAATCTTCTACAATTATCATTTTATGCTACTCTCTCACCTTTGCCATGGACAGCTCTTGAACTTTACTTATTTTTTGTTATAGTCCATGAAAATAATAGCGAGTTTGTTTGTCACTCTAAACATCCATGAGCCTGTGTTTTGAACCATGGACTGATCAATATTTTGGTCATCCATGTGTTGGGAAAAAGGAATGGTGCATGGCATGAATTCATTGGTTCTGTGGCAACTCAAGTTTCAACAGAGAAAGGAATTGGTGACACAGAGAAACTGGTAGAAGACAAGGAATAAGAGACGAAAGGGGTTAACTCTAAACCAGATCTTGTTAATAGAAACAATGAGTTCTGAAATGAAAAGTCCTAGAATGAGGATGAGATGGAGTTATAAAGTACCCATGATGACATGTCCACTGAAATGGAAACAGAGGAAGATGCAAGGGAAAACACAGGGGTAGACATAGAGGAGGAGGAAAGAGGAGCAAACACAGAGAAATAAATTGAAGGAGGTGATACAGAAAAGGAACCAAGCGCAGAGGGTATAGGAATGAGCCAAGAAGACCCCGATGAAAAAGAAGAGGTTGATAGGACTGAGGTGCAAGGTAACCCCTCTGTTGCACGGAATTTTTCACCACTTTCATCTAGCAATGAAGTGGAAATCATAGGAGAAAACCCTCTTGTTGAAGAATATAAACCATGCTCAATCATAGAAGAGTTTCCACAGCAGAAGAAAAGTGAAAATAGATCATTTTGAGTATTTAATAATGACCCCCCAAGGAAAATAACTAGGTATTCATCAGTAGCAGCAACAACCCAACCATTGAAGCCATTAATAATTGTTGATTTCCCACAAGAACCTGTTGAGAAACCAACTGTTGCAAGGAAGGGAAATACAAAATCAATAAGCACCAGTTCTAGGCCAGGTAAAGTTGCATCCTTACTTAAGAAATTCAATTATTTAAAAGAGGAAAATTCCAGGCTTGAGGAACAACTTAGGGTTTTAAAAGGAAAGTTTCAGGAAGAAGAAACTCCCCCAGGATTGGGACCCTTAGCTGAGATTTCCCAGCTAGTGCAAAAATGGTGTTCTCCTTTAAATTTTGAGGCTGGAATATTAAAGGATAAAGGGTCCATGGAACAATTATGTTTATCCTATGATGATGTCCTTATCTAGGTAGGGTATGCACGAAATGATGTGTTTCCACTTAAATTTGTTTCAGTAGGCATTTAGACGGAGTCTATTGAGAAGGATGAGGAGATTGTTGGGGTTACCCAAAGCAGTCGAGAAGAACTTGCCTAAGGTACTACTGATACGTAAGAACTAGTAGTACCTAGCACATAAAGAGCAGTACCTAGCCCAGACATTGAAATGAAGGTTACAACTCAGGAAGAGAAAGAACGATACAGTGATGGAGAGACATTTGAGCCTTTTTAGGATGGCACAATGAATCCTACCCAAGAGACTATTGCTACACAACAACCAACAATAATGGGTATAGAGACGGCTAAATAAAATCAAAACACCAAAAAGGATGTTGAAACTCCAAGAGATGAGGATGTTAAAAATCCCTGGGAGGAGGCACAACATAATGAGAAAGGATCAAAAGGACCTCCTCTGGTGGACACAAAAAAACTTGACCATGACGTTGGTGTTACATAAGAACCAGTAGTGCCTAGAAGTGAAGCATGGAAACTTGAAGAAGAAAAGAGACAAGACACAATCCATGATGTTGACATGTTGATTGTTGAAACTCATAACTGGAAGAAACTGGCATTGTCACTCCAGTAAGGGGTAATATCTATTCAAGAGCATAGAAAGGTTACTCGTGACCTCAGAGAGATATGGGAAGAAGAAGTAATGTTGTGGAGACAAAAGTGGGATAAGATGAAGGAAGAGAAACAAAAGTTGAAATATATGGAAGACCAAGTTCAAGCCCTAGAAGATACAAAGGTAAAAGTATGTGACTTAGCACAGGAATTGTTGAATTGCAGAAACCCTTCCCCTTCCTATCCATTGTTTCTTCAGGAACAACTCATCTTGTTCCAACTAGCAGCCATAAAAGAGAATAGATTATGTAAGTTTGACTCTACTATTTCCTTTCTGAATACTTTCATTTAGAGCAGCCTTGCAGACCAGCATTTTCTATGTGAATTGTACTTGCATGAGGTTATCATGTTTGGGTAACGAAAATTTAATCTTTCTCCATATGTCAGAGACATTCAGTTAAGATCATTTACATCATTTGTTAGAAACCGGGAAAAGTGGAAAGAAGCCTATGATATTATGAAAAAAACCCAAAAGGAGAAAGAGCTATGGATTCAAGGAGAACCTACCCCCGTTGTCGATATTATAAGAGATTTCAACAAGTTCCTTGGTTCAGGACGGGTTGCCATTATGAATGATGTTCAGATCTTTATTTTGGACCTTTATCCTACATGCATTAATATGCAGTTGAAAGAATCTTTGGATGGTAGTCAGCTTAGGTGGGAAGCCTTCGATGAATAACTAAAGAGGAAGGACCCCAATGCTACCCAAACTTCACCTACGCCTTGTCAAGAATAAACAAGTATATGGATTGCGTCATGAAATGTGGAGCAAGGTGGCTTGGCCTTGGATACATATTCCCTTTGGTTTGGCTACCTATCGTGTGATATCAACACAAATACCAACTAAGGGAGGATGAATACAAGTGGATATATGTGATGATGAGTAATGGATACAGGGATGCTCAGGAAGATATCTCCCAGGCATATAGCCTTACTAGTCTCCATATACAACATGCTGACATGGAATGAGACTAATGAGTTGCATGATGACATGCATTTTCTTTAGTTGGGTGGAGATGTTGAGTTTAGGAATTGACACTCTTTTCGGTACCAATTTGTTACTAGTTTATATCCTTCCTTTGTTATTCATGCTTCTGCATAGCCATTATAGTCCAGAATATTTCCCTTTTGATCAAGGTATACTAAGTCCACTTGATGCCTTAATTATTTAAGATTTGCTTGCATTATGGGAAGGATAATTTTTGTTTTGGATGATTACTAATATATTGTTAAGAATCCCTACAAAAGAATAGATTGATACAGGTGATGTTACTCTGAGACGTTGCTACTCCGAGATGTTGTTACTTCACATGTGTTGCTACTATTGTTACACATTATTTTCGTCATCCCTATGATCGTTAATGATGTAAACCTATCTGTTACCTTCAGAGGGGTCACAGTGGCCTGAGTTCCTAAAGAGAGAAGGGAGAAGAACTTCTCCTGAGAAAAGAAATTGTTTTTTTTCTATGTAAAAACCTTATAAAAAGGGAAGTTTGCAGGTTTCTATATAGGCAGGGTGCGAGAATGACCCATTCTCGCAGGTTGCACTATAGCCAGGGTGCGAGGTGTTCACAGGTTGCTCTATATCTAGGGTGCGAGAATTCCAGCACGTGGGAAAAATGAGCGTTTTCGCGAATCTTCTAGAAGGAGAAGCTTCTATGGTGAGGTGACATCTGAATGGTTTGAATCTTACTCGCTTTCATGATTTAGTGGGATCATCCTAACCTCCTCACCTTATCCTCTTCAACTTATAAAAGGAGAGGATTTATCATGGAGAAAGTTAGCTTGAGCTTGGGTTAGCTTTATTAGTTCTTGAGCTTGTTAGCTTTGACTTGGTTAGAGTGGCTTTGAGATTTGCTTTGTCAAGATAGATTGTGAATATCATCAGATCTATGCTCTCAGAATTATTGGAATCAAAGTGTGTGGGGAACGAAGGACAGTTGGAAGGGACCTTACGACATCAAGGCCATGGTTGTAATCTCTCTTTCACATTCAATATGATACAGTAATATGATTCTTTCCTATAAATCTTGTTGTGTTTTATTGTATGATTCCTTGATCACATACATAGGTTTATATTGAGTTTATGCTATCGATATCACTTTGGTTGGTTTGTGTTGTTTTGATCTTGACTACACAAGAGCACTGGAGCGAAGCGGGAGCAACAAAGACTATAGGAAGCGATCATAAGGTATGTCCATGATTCTTGCCTCTTAGTAAATTCAATATTTAAAACTTA
>ML849131.1:14394-44157 GCA_009831015.1 Picea engelmannii
TAATCTTGAAAATAAAAATAAAAATTAGTGTTGTTGTTGGCACTACTTTTCAATTCGGGGGTAGATTTTAAGGTTTTTATGACAACGTTATTAAGGTTGTGGTTGCAAAAGGTGATAAGTTTAACCTTGAAAAAAAAGAGGTTCTACCAGTAGCATCACTTTTCAAAACGAGGGTGGATTTTGGTGTTTTTTTTACCTAAAAATATGGGGTTTTAGGACTAGAGTTCTCGTTTTGAGGTCACGGTTCTCATTAAGTTGGTAACTTTGTTGTGAGATTTGAAAATGCTTGAGTGAGGATTTTCCGTTCCTTGAATCAACAACATGCTCGTAGGCTGAGAGTAGTTTGTTGTTATATGTGTGCAATAATGATGTTATGATAATTGAATATGACTAATGATGGACTATGTATCTATCAAAAATGTTTATAGCATGGTTGAAGAGGTTGATGGTGTTGTCATTGTGTATGAAATCCATTTGTATGAAGACAAATGAGGAGGGTATGAATGTTGATCAAGAGGTTGGTGAAGGAGGCCTACGAGCTTCTACAAGATACCAGTTGATCATGTAGCATCAAGATACCAGTTAATCATGTAGCATCAAGAAATTTGACGACAACCATTCAGGTATGCATTTTGTTGTTTATGATGCTCAAATGTTGAATAGAAGTGAGGTAAGAAGTCCCTCAGTTAAAATTCAACATTGAATTGGTGTGTAATGGTCAAGGTCCTAGAGTATACAAATATTATTGATGTTGGAAGGCATTCAAGTAAAATTTAATTGCATATTATGTTATGTTGGTTGTGAGATCATAACCAAGTCAAGTCATGAGACACACTCCTGCTATAGAAATGAATACCAAAAGATCTATCCATTTATGAGGCCATGTTTCAGTTGGATATGGAAGGGTTATAGCGTCATACGAGTGCTTAATGGTCTTCCCCTTTATAATCAATGTTTGGATTGCAACCTCTTTGGTGACATTGAAGAACACTAAGGGATTATGTTCCCAGTGTTGTGTATGGGTCGAAGAGGAAGGTATTCAAATTGTTGAACAAGTAAATGGGGAAGAGTTTGTATGATGTGTTGAGGCATTGATTGGACCTTCTAACTCACTATGGTGGAATACATGACATAGATATGCGGTATTCCAGAGTCAATACAAGGATGCATTGTGTAGATGTGGCCATGGGTATTGGCACATTGGTTATTGGTAATGTTTGATTGCATTATGTAAAGTTTAATGTGTTGGTAATGCACATAATAAATGATAGTTTCATTCTAGTTAATATGGTTAACATTTGGAAGTGATTAAATTGTTAGTAAGATACAATTTTGAGATCATTTTGTGAGTTGTTGTTGTTGGCAGTATTGATTGTGTTTTGTCATTAATGGCAACATGAGTCAAACATGTACAGTAATCAGAGCAAAAGGAAGATCACCTTAGGGCAGAGGAAGATCACCTTGGGGCAGAAGCAATTCATGATTAGTGTTGATCACGATAGGATCAACAGTGATCCTATGTTCCTAAATCTTAGGAGAGACAGTGAGGAGATTCTACAAAGAATCAGAGAATGCAATGTTAAGGTATTTGGAGAGGATGAAGGAAATCTCAAAAGGGAGAGTGCATTGCAGAAGTGCTATCGGGATTGAAATCCCCACAGTAAACACCAAAAGAATCAAGGAAGAATCTTGTTCGTTGATGTATTTCTCGGAACAATCCTGGATTGTCAGTTCACGCAGAAGCCAGAGCCTACATAGAAGAATCCGTTGTGAAGGATCGTGGAATCCTAATCATCCATTCAAAATTCAGGAGTAATCACAATTGTTAGATCAGTTCGGGATCTATATTTATTGTCATATAGAACCAAGTGGAAGGACAGGATAAGCGGACTCCATAAGACACAAAGTCTTGAAACCTCCAAAGTCGTGAAGTGAATGTTGACCGTCAGATCTTGTGGAGAAAAATCGGATCAGTTCTGGACCATTGGATCAAGTAGCAGAAAAAATAACTTTGGCACTTCACCACTTCACCACTTAGGAGAACATTGGAGACAAGGCAGGATCACAAAGTCATGAAATCCCTCCAGTCGTTGGATCAAGGAGGGACTTCGGGTGAATTATCAACCATCCTATCGAGTTTAGTGGAAAGACAAGGTAAGCCACAATATCCCGAAGTCTCAGAGTAACTGAACTCATGCAGACCGTCGATATAAGATCCCTACGGGTGAGCTCTCAACCATTGGATCAAGTAGTCAACTCTGACATTGACCACTTCGGCAAAAAGAAGTATGAATCATGTAGGAATACCCGAAGGTCGAAGCCATGAAGTAACAAACTCTCGTCGACCATCAGATCAGAGGAAGAGCTGGAAAAATCATGTTGACCGTTGATCGACATAAAGTGGAAGGATAAGATAAGTGGGGCCAAAGGCATGAAGTCCCATTGTAAACAGAGGTCGTCGAATCAAGACAAGGAAAGATCAAATGGTGGAAAAACATATATGCACTTTGGCGATGATCGAAGGTTGATATAAAAGTGTTGAAGTTCCTGAAGCCATGAAGTGTTGAAGCCATGAAGTGAAAATCCATAAACGTAAAATAACGCCAATCATCCGATCTAATAGGAAAATCAAAATAAGTCATGTGACACAACAGTAGGACCACGTCAGCAGGATCATGTCAGCAAGGACACGTGGCCCAATCAAGTGGTAACAAATGTCAAGGTTGATGTGGCACATAAGGACCTTGAAAGTCATGAATCAAGGTGACACGTGGCACACAGAATTAGGGTCCACATCATCTTGAGTGACGTTAGCAAGCCACGTCACTCCAGGATTACTAACTTTGGGGATATCCAAGATTTTTTTATCAGTTAATCGTCGAAGGCCATAATCACGAAGTAACGTTAATCGTTGATATAATTCGGGAGCATTCTCGATCATTGATCAAACATACTGGAAGAATAGAGTAAGCATGAGGTGTTAATCGACAACAAGTGGACACCGTCATTTTATGACTTATTTGGTAGGTAAACCTCTGGAGGAATTGAACTACTTCAGAGTTCTAGTAACCCTGAGTCCCAGAGTCATGAATCTCCGAAGTTTTGGAGTAGATGACAACCGTACACCTCAACTAAAGATTAAGTCAGAGTCATCGATCATCTAAAAGACAAATCTCAACGAATGCGCAAGGATTAGACTAGACCGTCAATATGAGAACTTTGGGAGTAACGTTATCCATTGGATTATCCAGCATGAGATGTAACCACTTTGGAAGGTAACAACTCCGGAAGAATACAAGGATTGCAAAGACCAGAATCCCGAAGGCCGAAGTACCAGAGAACCTGGCTCCAACACCGGTCATGTGATAAGGTAAAGAAGATAATAAGGAGTGTAAAGAGGCTAGAAGTAAATAATCCCTTGGACATTTGAATATGGTCTCATGTAGAAGAATAAGAGCGGAAGGAGAAAATCACAAACAGAAAAACGTTTGAAATAGTTAAGCCTATGGTTTTGAGTTCGTGGTCACAAAGGGAAGTGGGTTGAAGAAAGCGCCTTTGCAAAATTTGATTTATATGAATAGTTAGGGGCCTATGAAGTAATTTGACAAGATTAACACCATAACAGTACAAAGAGTTAGTAAAAGCTCGAATATGATCTGTTGAAGAACTAGGGATGCAGTTGAAGCATGGGAACGTTATAAGGAGTCAATCCATACCTGTGAATAGCTCATGTGGACGAAATTCAAATCAAGATTAATATTCTTATTAATTGAGAAACTTACACGATAAATTAATGAATAAAAGGAGAAGATTGTCGATGTTGAATGAAATGAAGAGATGCAATGGTTCATGTCAAAAGGCACAATGGTTCAATCATATACCTATTGAAATACTATATAAACTAGAAGTGGTGGTGAATCTTAGTGTGTCGTGTCTTGGTGGATTATATATATATATATATATATATATATAGAATGAATGGAAGTTCATTCTATTAGGTTGGTGCTTGTTTACAAGTTTAGTCTTGTTATGAGGGTTGGATTCCTCACATCTCAGTTGGATCTGAGATCAACAAGTTGGGTCTTGTTATGAGGGTTGGATTCTTCATTTCTCAGTTGGATGTGAGAAATACAAGCTGGGTCTTGTATCAAAGAGTTTGATCTCTCATATTCAGTTGAAGTTATAGATATTAAAGGATTGATTTTATTTGTATTCATTCAAGTTAAATAAATAAAAGAAAGATATTTTGTCTACTTCATACATTTTTTTGTTATACATTCTTATGAATAATTAATTTAACTACATATATATATTTCGGTTAATTCAGTTAATCAATGAAAGTGGGAAAAATAGTCAAAATTTCCAGACATTGATTCACCCCCTCCCCCTCCCCCTCTCAGTGTCAATGTGTGTTTCAACAGTTGTAAATGTTGCAATAAAAATATAACGTGCATGAATACTAACAATTTGTTTGGCTTAATGAAAGTGGAGAAAAACAAATTTGCAGGAAAAACGGTCTCATATATGGAAATGGTGTAAGCCTGTAAGGAAGACCGATACCTGCTACTGCAAGAGCCAAACATTATGAGAGAATGATATGATGGCTATTGAACTTGGGAGCTAGGGAAGAAGGTTATTATTAAGACACTGGGACCCTATGATTTCCATGGGTTACAAACTACTAGTGTGATTCTAGTAGTAATTTGGCGCTCTCCTTGCACAAGAACACCTTGGAAAATGATGGATTGTCCAAGGGAATATGTAGCAAAGAAGGGGGTTCCTAAGCTTGGAGGGTGAGAAAGGAATATGTAAATTAATAATGCATATGGCATGGTGGATGGAATCATGAGGGTGTGTTGGGAAAGAATAGTGAGTTGAATTCTTTCTCATGGGAACTTTGTGAAGCACCGGATAGCCATACAGATAAGTATTGATTTATGATTGCAAAATTGTTTGGAACACATGTTTATAATTTGGAGTTGAAGACTCTTGTGAAAAAAAAATTGTTATATAATAATGGCTATAGCATGTATGTTTTCATAATGGTTACATAGGAACAGTTGAAGAATGAAGACATAAATCGGGTGCTTGAAAATAATAGCACTAGAAGGAAATGGATCTCAAGAATGAAGGCATGGAACGAGTAAATTATAGTGGATTTGTTGTAGCTTGAAAGAAATAAAGTGGAGTTGCAGATGCAATGCAGGAGGTACATCTGCAACTATGGGAAGGTTTGGAGATTCCATTATCATAGTTGAAGCTCCTAGAGCCACAGCTCTGAGACTTCATGTCTAACCTTGTGTTGGATCCCATGAAGGGGAGTGGGATAGCTTGAGGGACTACGATGCAAAGAAGGGGGTACACTTCCTTGGGTTGTGTAGGTTTATGGGAATGAAATCTCGTTGGTTGGAATTGTTGTGGGAATCGAAAAATTGTGAAAGTTGTTGCAGCTAGAGTTCATGGAGCCACAACTCTAAGACTTCCTAGCTAGTCTGTGTTGGAGCCCCGAAAGGGGAGTGGTACAGCCCAAGGGACTGTGATGTAGATAAGGGGGTACACTTCCTTGGTTTTTTCATAATGAAGGGAATGAGCGATTGCTTGTTGGAATTGTTACAAGAGTTAATGAATTATGAAATCATTATGAATGGTTTTGGGTTGAAGTGCCTATGTGAACATGTTTTGGGTTGGATAACTTGTGTTATATTAGGCATGAGAGCATATATGATGAAAAAAGGTCAGATATCCAAGAATTGTAGTATGTATGTAGACCTGTATGGTCTTTTGCACAGAGGCCCGTCCAAAAATAAGGGGGATGGGATGTAATATCCCCAGTTTTAACCCCTACAAATTACAATGTATATGCTCAAATGTGATTTAGGCTAGTGAGCCGATATGTTTGGGTCAAAGATCCCATATTGATTAATATGACCAAGGTTCGAACTATGTATTTTGCATTTTGAAATAATTAATAAAAATAATAATCGTTGTTTGTGATATGAGCGAGACAGTAATGACGGGGACTATGATTCCACAAGAGAGGGGGCTGAAGAGGGTCCAAGGGGTTACCCATTTCTATTAATTTATCCATTTTCATATTGATGATGATGATGATGATGATGATGATTAACGTCCACTAAGACCGAATTGGTATATCGTACCTAAAGAGGGTAAGTGATTACTTGTGATTCTTTAGAATTTTGTTTTTGTGCTCGAAAAGCATTAAGAGAAGATTTCCAATATCACCATAGTTTTGTTGAGTTAAGAGGTTAGGAAGGTTGGTAGTGTGACAAATATTTTGAAAATGATATCTAATCTAGGTATAGGATAGACAATCTAATTGAAAGTGCTTTTCATCTTCAACCTTCTTAGTGTCACAAAGGTAACACACTCTTTCATCCTATGGCGTTTTAGGAATTGACCAACGCCCAGTTTCACTATGGAGCTCATGAGAATCTGTTCTTATCTTAGCAATGCTTATTTTTTTCTTTACACTTGTCAAAACAGATAGATAATTTTTATCTTCTAGATTAGGGTTGATTACATCCTTATAATACCTTAATTTTATTTTTTCCTCTAACTCTTTATTACACCACATTTTCTATTTAAATTTTGATTTGATGATATTTTTAATAGTTATTTTATTCTGCAAAATGTTGTCTTCAATGATTCCCCAATAGTTTAGCCAAGACCGAGCATATTTATGCCATCCTTGCTTGAGTCGATGGTGGTTACGACTCGAATTTGAAGCAATTTTAGGAATCCTCTTGTATTCCATGTTGTTTAAATTGTTCTTATACATTAGGTATCTAGTCATAGTCGTGCTCTCAATGGGGGAGAGGCTTGTTTCTAAGAGGAGGATGGGATAAGGCGTATTTCCTTTAATTTTAGATTATAGGTTATAAAATCATTTTGTATTTCGTCTATCTTCTCCAAGATTCATGAGAGATACTACAACCCCAGACTTCACATCCATAAAGAATAATAGGTGTAATAAGATTCTCAAAGAGTAGTTTCTTCTTATCTCAAGTCCAAAGATCAATCGATTTACAATTGTTTTCAAGCCTATAATAAGCTTTCCATACCCCAATAATCCTTTTCTCAATGCTATAATTCCAGTTGAGCTTTTGTTGAATACCAATTCCAAGATATTTGTATGAAGTCACTTCCTCCAAGTTTTTTTTGTCATATACGAAGGTATCATAAGTGATGTTATTGGATTTAATAATCATGAAATTAGACTTATCAGTATTAACAATCATACCCATATTGGAGAAAAAATCCTTGAGGATTCTTAATTGGTTTTCAAGATCATGGGGACTCATTGCCATAAGAACGATATCATCAACATAAAGAAGAATATTGATGACTATACCAATGAGAGTGATTTGAGATCTTTTCATCGAAGTGACTTATAAAGAATTGTATTAAATGGGCATAAATTAAAGTGCACCGTTAAAGAAGGAAAAGCTCAATAATGAAGAGACATAAGCATCAAATATGAACACAAAAACTTGATAACGGAGTTCGTCCCTGGCGGACTACGTCTTTGGGTCCTTCTCTCAAATGGGTAGGCCTTTTTATTAACTCAGCAAAAGAATTTGGCAAAATACATAAATATACCTCATTCTAGAATCAAGTTGTAAATTTTTTGCTCAGATCAAAAAACAAACAACACCATAGAATTTGTGGCGTCGAAGTACCCAATAATGATTGTCTCCATGCCTAAATCCGACTCTGGCACTCCCAGGCCCAAGATAAACTTTGTCTCAGTTTTTGTGCCCTGCAACCTGCAATTAATGCCAAAACTTCCTCATAAAATGTGTCAGTCGTACCCTCACGCGCCTCCCTCCTTCAGCACGGGGTGGATTCAAAATTTAAGTAATATTTCGAGCGTTGTAAACAACGTAGGTCGTTGGCCTAGTGGTTGGCAGATCATTTGTTAAGGCGTAGATAAAGGGGGAGGTCCTGAGGTCGAGCATGCATTCCTCCCCTTTTGGGTGTACATTGTAACTATTTGCATATATTTAAATGTGGTTCCCGTCAACTTTAGCAAAGGTTTGAATATGTTTGTTGGGTGCCAGATTTGGTGGGGTTCTGTTGGATTTGGTGGACCTACCAAACCTTTTGTTTTTTTGGAATTTCGTTCTCGGGCCATCATTAGGCATTTTCCCAGTGCCATGTGGCATCCCATGACTAGGCCATGTGGAATCCAACCATTGGGCCACGTCAACCAACTGTACAATCACCTGCCACATCAACATACGGTTCTGCCACATTAGTTGCCACATCAACCTACCACATCAACATGCCACGTCATTGTACGATCTACCATGTGGTTGTATGGACTGCCATGTGGCACATTTTTATTGATCCACGACATGACCCGAAAATTCCAAAAATAAGTGAAACGTGGAAACCTCTAGTGTTGCCACATCACCATGCTAACGTCAACATGACATGTGTTTCCTCTTGCATGTGCCACGTATGTTGTACGAATGCTGACGTTCGCAATACAGATGTTGACTCATCCCCTACTGACTGGTCTAGGTTGAACACAATTTGACCGCGAATATCTTTCGATCTGTAACTTTGTTTGATGAGCAGTTTACATTGTTGGAAATCTTGCGACGCGCTCTTCGCAATGATGCCATTTTCACTGAATTTTGAGGACTTTGAATTTTTTCCCTTTCTCTGTCTCTTGAGGCCATTCTAATATTCCTAAGTTTCTTTTGTGAGTTCTGAGTTTTCCTTAGTCTTCTCTAGATCATTTTTGGATCAGAGAGTAGGGCCGACACAACCTTATTTTTCCAAGCAATCTTCTAACTTGTCAATGTATATGCCAAAAAGAGTAGGGGACAAGGGACAAGTTTGTTTGAGTCCAATATTGCAGTTAATCTCTTTTGACCATCCCTCTGTGTTTTTAAACTTAGCAATAACGTTCTAATACATCCTTATTGCAGCATCCCTTAACTCGAGAATCACTTTGATCTCTTCCAACCTATTCCAAAGGTTTTTCCTAGGAACCATGTCAAAAGCTTTTCTAAAGTCAACAAAAAAACAAAAAATATTGGTTTTAGTATTGAGGAACTCCTTTGCAATGATCCTAAAGGTAACAAGATGGTTCATAGGTGAATGATACCTCCTAAACCCAACCTGGCCTTTAGCTCTTTTACCGTGACTTTCTAGCCAAAGGCTAATATTCTTTTCCAAAATAATTCTGTAAAGCTTGGATAAAATCAGGCTAATCATAATGATCCTATAATTAGAGGGAATGTTTCTATCCCCATTTTTAAAAACAGGAAAAATGAGTCTTTGTGTCTAGGGTTTAGGGAAGCCCTTCTTGACAGCTAAATTGAAGAGCTTGTGTATGTAGAGGATAAGTATAGGCCCTCCAATTTTAAAAATTCCAGCTTGGTAGCCTTCAATGTCCTTAGCTTTCCCATTTGCAAGCCACTTAATCCCGAACTCTATGTCATCTAAAGAAAAAACTTCATCCTCTGTAGGGAAAATAAGAATGGTGTCCATGGCATTAAGGAACTCGTAAATATTTTTAAGGTAGGAATTTGAATCCCTTAAGGGAATCATATTATTTTCTTTAGTATTGCAGTTTAAAATTTGGCTCCAGAACTTCTTAGGATCCAGCTTAGATAGTTGTGAAAGTTGCTCTTTCCTTTTATTGATATAGTACTTTTTTTCCTTTTAATTAGGGATTTGTACGTATTGATGTTATCGAGTTTTAAGGACTCATTGGAAGCATCCCTAATGGTCTTCCTAGCAATTTTACATTTTGTATCATACCAAGGGTTGGTCGTTCTATTATTCTTTTTACAGGACACCTTGAAAGAGAACTTGTTAATAGAAGTGTAAAGGGTAGTTCTAAAATTATGATAGAGTTCTTCAATGTTGTCCTTATAATTTAGGTGATTTAATTTACTATTTAAATCCTTTAAGAAAAGGTCAACTTTACTTTTTTCAAAGTGCAATTTCCTTTGATTATCAGAATTCTCTTCAATGGTGCTCATGTGCATGGCAAAGTTTAGAGTTAGGGTTAAAGGTTTATGATCAGATTCGGGTTCATGGTCATTTAAAAGGTCAAAAGTTTCTATTTGGTTGGAAACATGGATATCATATATCACATAATCTACGACACTGCTACCTAGCCCATGAATACAAATCATATGGTTGGAGTTTGGCCACTTCATTACTCCATTGCAAATTATTAGGTCTTGAGAGTTGCAGAGCTTGACCAACTCAGTACCAAACAAATTCTCAATTAGGTCTTCAGAGCTTCTTTTGTAGCTATTAGACAAAACAAGGTCCCCATATAGCCATAAAGGAATATGGTTAGAATCATTACTTAAAGGAGTAGCTTGTTTAGTTGTAGTCCTAGCATTAAAGTCTCCTAGTAGGAGGATATTACCTTCATTTTTCAAACTATAAATATCTTGTTCTAAATTATTATAGGGACAATTGCTATCTAGATTGTTTTTCTTATAAAAAGTAGAACTAATAGGTGCAAAATAGCAAATTTTTATATATATCTTCTTAGCATTGGTGTCTGAAATTTCTATACAAATGTATTGATTAAGAGGAGTGATATTATGAAGTTGAATGTGAGGAGAAATTATATTTCTAATATAACAAGCTATGCCTCCTATCCCTCTATGGTGGGACGTTTTGTTCCATGTCGACCACAAGACAAATCCTTCTATGTTAGGGACCTTAGACTCCTCATGCTCCCAAGTTTCATCTAAACAAATAATATCAATATCACCAGGGATCCAACTTATCATAGGACCTTTTCACCTTGGAAGGCCACGACAGTTCCAAAAAAGGATCTCGACTGTCCCAAAATCCTATTTATTATTAGCCTTCTGGTCTCTATTCCTAACAATAGCTTTTCAATTTCTAATTATTGCCCATTTTCCTTCTTACCTGGCTTCTTTTACCTTTTGAACTTACTTCCTTAATTCAACTTGGTCTTTGTGAATAAGGTCTTCATTCATAAATATTCCTGACCCTTTTAAGCTCAAAGATTTACTAAGTATGATATATTTATGGTCATTCCAACTTACTTTGACACAGATCAACCTATATTTGTGATCAATTATTTTTCCTAGCCTCTTTGCTTCTATGAGGTAAGTTGTATCAATTTGTGATTTATTATTAATGTGTATTCCCTTAGAATTATCAAAAGAGATATTAAAGTGATGTAAGAGTGGTAGGTGGGGAAATTCAACTCACAAAATTATGATAGCATGGGCCAAGTACAACCATTTTTGGAGAATGTGAGAATCAGACTTGCATGAGAAGAAAAGTATAGTATCCATAATCCAGAACCCTTTGTAATTGTACATAAAGGCTGGTGAGTTGATTGGTACCAACTGTAAATGTAATGTACATTTAGGCTAGTGAGCCAAGGATGCTTGGTTTTGTTGTTGCGCGCATCAGAGTAGTGCGCGGAAAAGTGTTAACAAAAACAGGGTGTGCACAGTCTATGTGTTGCGCACACCTGGGCAAGTGTGCACATTGCACTATGTTGCACACACTTGGGTTAGTGCGCATAAATGAATGGATATGTATGGAGGTTGAAGAGCATGTCTGATTCTGAGGCTTATGAGCATGGACGCAGATAGGCCAATGCATCTATCCATGTAAAGATAATCATAATTTTTATATAATATTGCATCACTCTGCGTTGACTGACTCAGACGAAAAAAGATGGGGGGCTTACTCCATTGAAAAGGGAAAAGGGGGTGAGTCATAAGTCTTAGGGAATATTTTATAATATTTCTAGGAAACGTATAGTGTCAAATATATTATAATTTTACCCTAAGTTCCTGAGGGTAGGGAATTGTTCACCGAGTGGCTTAAAGATACTTTTGAAGGTGACTGTGTCAAGTGGGAGGCATGAAATATTATTGTTGGCCTTAGTGTATTTGGGGATGATTATGATTATTGCATGGAAGATGGTTTGGGGGATTTGGGGAAGGAATTCATGTTGCATGCTCTCGTGTGCAAAGGGGGGTCAAATTGTATGGAAAATATGATTATTACCTTATATGCACAAAGAAGCTTGTAAGGAGTTGTGGGGCTACATCCATAGTTTTTATGTCGAAGAGTCGGGTAGACATACCATGAGAAGTCTCTCTCGATGAGATATTGGTTGTTCTGGAGTGGTTGTCAGACCCGTGGGCATACTCTCCAGGTGAGAGTTTTGTTGAGAGTTGTCCCCTTGTGCATTGAGCATTAGTCCCAGGGCTCGAAGAATTCCTATCTTGCATGTTGTTGGTAACCTAGGGAAGGGAAGTGGGGAAACCGAAGGGCTCGTGAGAAAATAAGGTATTAAATTTCTTGGGTGTGATAGGTTCATGGGGAATGAGGGACTGTGGGATAGGTGCAGTAGTGGGCACCTAGGACTGAGTAATTTTGTTGAGTTTCAGACCGTAGCTTATCGCTAGGACCCCTTTTTCCCTAGTGGAGTTGTGCTCTAGCTTGGGGGTGACATGTTGCTGCAAGATTATGAGCAACAATGTTTATGGCTGAGGGGAACGTCTGATTCAAGGCCATAGTTGGTGACTTTCATTTAAGATAAGTGTTCTTTATGCGCTTGTCTTCTTTACTATGTGCATATTTGACTATGTTTGGAATGGGTTCATTCTTGTATGTGTATAAGTATTTGTTGTTGTTTGGTTTAATGTCATTGTACATGTAAATATGGTGTTTTTAGCCTCTAATTGTAGTTGTTCATGAGTATGTCAGTTGATGGTAACTTTTCCTATTAAGATTAACCTTATGATTTTGGTTATGAGTCATCAAGAAGAATATTGAGTGGTCGGGTGTGCAGGATCGTAACCAGTGTGCTTCATGAGGTTGGTACTCATGTGTGTGCAGTTAAGGAATTAGACCTCACACACAGTAATAACGAAAGTGGTGCATGTCGCCCAGGTGGTTATGCGCACAGTTGTACTGTGTGGTCAGTATGTCGATGTGTGCAGTTGTTTGATTTAATTTCGCTACTTAAGGTTGTATTAACAATATTATGTTTTTTCTATTATACAAGTTGTGGGGCGCGACTCACGCTTGGGTTGAGTGTGTTACTTCAAGAGATTCTGTGTGAAATTGTGTGAATAGTAGAAACTGCACAGTGAAGTTTTAGAGTAGCATGGTCTAGTAGAATGTTGGGATTGTTACAGTTTGGTTGGTATCAGAGTATGTGTAAGGTGGTAACGGGACTTAGTGGGAGATTGAGTACATTACAGAGTGGTATCAGAGCTATTGGTTCAACACTGGACTTGTATGGGCCAGAGATTAGCATGAATAGATGTGTGCACTAAGAACTGGCGCTATGTGGAGCAGAGTTTCATTTGCATGGAAACCAATGGTGTGCAGTATAGAGTTGTGATGCACGCAAATACAGTGATGTGTGGTGGTGTGAGAACTTGAGTTTGGATGTTAAAATCATCCAATAAATCCAAGAGAATGATTATGAAAAAATGGTGCAAATTTTTCATGTAGTTGTTGCATGAAACCACTTAACAAATCTTGTTGTCTACACTTTTTTCATAATTTTCAGTGAATAGAGTAGGATAGATTCAGTGCAGAAAGTTGAAATCATGGAAGATGCGCAAGGGACTTCTAGTCCTGATGATGAATTTGGGGATCTCTATGTTGGTTTGGGTTTCGATGGTACATAATCTAAGGGGGAGTGCATGAACTTGGTAGAAACTATAAAAACACTGCAGAAATATGTCCAAGGCTATAATAATGATAATGAAAGGCTTATGAGAGCCAAGGCGTAGCAAGAAGACTTTAACATCAAATTGATGCAGAGTCTAGACAGAATAGAAAAGAATATGGATAAGGAGACAAAAATGAGTATATCAAGAAGTCACAAGTCTCATGATGAGAAAAGAAGAGAAGAAAGAAGTGTTGGTAAGCATTCTTTCAGGAAAGTGTGTAGTAGTTCGAGTCCATCTCCTTTCAAAAAGCATAAGATAATGACTGGGGTGGACGAGATACAAGGATAAATGAATAAGATTAAGACTCCTACCTTTGGCAGGGAGCATAAAAACGATGAGGATGCAAAGATATGGTTGTTGGGTATGAGAAAGTAATTCCATCTGCATAACTATTCTGCGTAGGAAGAAGGGAGAATTGTTATATATCAGTTAAAGGGAAAGGCATCAATGTGGTGGGATTAGTATGTGCAAGTGCAACACATTGATGAGAAGAAAGTGACTTGGAGAGAGTTCAAGAGATATTTCCAAAAGAAGTACTTAACCAAGCGGTACTATGATAGGAAAATGAAGGAGTTATTCGAACTCAACCTCAGGAACATGACAATTGACGAGTACGAAAGAAGATTTTTAGAACTATTGAATTATGTGTTTTTTATCAAGGATGAACATGAGAAGATTCAGAGATATTTGAGTGGGTTTTCCTCATTTTTCAGTGACAAGATACAATATTTCGATGACCCTAAAACATTGGAAGAGACCATAAGGAATGTTAAGTGTCTATATGAGTAGCAAAGGGGAAGGTCGACTTTCCAAAAGGCCTAGGAAGACAAGATGAAACATAAGGTGGAACAGAGGAAGAAGGGATTTAAGCCATTATTTTTCATAAATAATATGCAAGGACATAAGACTCTCAAGGAGCCCAGAATGTCAGAAATAGTGGGATAAAAGTCATGGAAACAACCTATGTAGTGTTGGGGTTGTGGTGGAAATCGCATGCACAGAGATTTCCCTCAAAGAGGTGATAAAGAGAGGACCATCCACAGTGTACAACAAGCTGCGATAGTTGAGGACATGGGTAGAAATTTGCCAAGGATTTGCATCGCGTTGGATAACAAGCAGGCTGAGTTCCAGTCACATATGATCTAGGTGGAAGGTAAGATTAATGACCAACCTATTACTATTTTAATTGACTCAGGATTTAGTCGTAGTTATCTAGATCCTAAGATGGTGGAAAGATTCCATCTGTCAATAAGCAAGCTTGGAAAACCTTGGTTGGTGCAGTTAGCTATAGGAGAAAAAACAAAAATTAATGAGATTGTTAAGGCATGTCCATTGGAGATGAATGGAATGCGCACAAAGGATGGTTTAAATATTATACCTTTGAGCTCGTATGATTGCCTCATTGGTATGGATTGGTTGGATGAGCATCATGTTGTCCTGGATTCTTACAATAAGGCATTCACTTTCCTGGATGAGAAAGGAAATTTGAGATCAATTCAAGAAATTCCTAGAGTTGTGACTATCAGAGAAGTTTCGACTTTGCAGTTGAAGAAAAGTTACAGGAAAGGGTGTCAAGTATTCACATCGCACATGGAAGAGACACCTAAGGATAAAGTGTTGAGTGTGGAAGATTTCACAGTACTGAAAGAGTATGAGGATGTATTTAAAGAGATACCAGGATTGCCTATGAAAAGAGATATTTATTTCTCTATAAATCTAATGTTGGGAGAAGCACTTGTATCCAAGACTCCTTATAGAATGAGTACGCTGGAGTTGAAGGAGTTGCAGATGCAACTTGAGGATCTTTTGAATAAGGGGTATATATGCCCAAGTGTGTCACCTTGGGGTGTGCCAATTTTGTTCATGAATAAGAAGGATGGTATGCCGAGACTTTGTATCGACTTCAGGCAGTTGAACAAAGTAAAGGTAAAGAATAAGTATCATTTGTCGAGGATAGATGATATGTTTGATCAGCTAAGGGGTGCAAGGATATTTTCCAAGATAGATCTTAGATCCGGGTATCACCAAGTAATATTAAAAGAGGAAGACATCATTAAGACTGCCTTCAGAACAAGGTATGGTCATTACAAGTTCACAATGGTTCCATTTGGGTTATTGAATGCACCATCTATTTTCACGTGCTTAATGAATGGAGTTTTTAGGAGTTACTTAGATAAGTTTTCCATTGTATTTTTGGATGACATTCGTATTTACTCAAAGTCTAAGAAAGAGAATGAGCAACACTTGAGGATGGTGTTGCAGGTGTTGAGGGAGAATCAAATTTATGCAAAGTTGAGAAAGTGTTCATTTTATCAGCGACATATTCATTACTTGGGTCATATAATTTTAGAACAAGGAATAGTTGTGGACCTAGCAAAGATAAAATCCATTGAAGAATGGTCGAAACCAAGAAATGTCACAGAAGTGAGATCCTTTATGGGACTAGTTGGGTACTGCAAAAGGATTATTGAAGGATTCTCAAATATTTTGCATCCAATCACATCCATGCAAAAGAAAGGTGTGCATTTTGAGTGGAATCTGGATTGTGCAAGGAGTTTCCAACACTTGAAGAACTTGTTAACAAGTGCATCAATTTTGAGGATTGTTGATATAGATGCATACTCCGTTCTATGCATGGATGTATGCAAGGAAGGAATCGATGGAGTCCTGATCCAGAATGGACGCTTGGTATGCTACGAGTCAAGGAAGTTGAAAGAGAATGAAAGGCTTTATGTAATGCATGATTTAGAGTTGGAAGCTATACTGCATACTTTGAAGATGTGGTGAAATTATCTCATGTGTAAGAGATTTGAGCATAGAACAGACCATTGTGGTCTGGAGTATTTATTTGGACAATCAAGTTTGAATTCCAAACAAAGCAGGTGGTTAGAGTTCCTTAGTGGGTATGACTTAAACATAAAGCATATTAGAGGAAAATAGAACAAGGTGGATGATGCACTCAGCAGGAGGATGCATGAGATGCATGCTACAACCATTAGCATGTACCAGACTGATTTGCATGACATAATTTTGGAAGTTTCCAAATCATATCTGTGTTATATGGATATAAGTCTGACTTTACAACAAGGTATGTTGCAACCAATGTTTGAAGGTTATGAGTTAAGAGAGGATGGGATCCTCATGTATAGATGCAGAGTCTATGTGCCAAATGATCAAGAGTTGAAGAACCTGATTTTGTCAGAGATGCATAAGGTTCCTTATGCTAGACATCCAAGATACCAAAAGACAATTGTCGCAGTCAAGAAGCAATAGTTTTGGCCAGGTATGAAAAAGCAAGTTGCAGATTTTATTGTGAGATGTCTCAAATTTCATAAGGTCAAGGCTAAGCACAAACATCCAGTTGGTTTGTTGCATCCTTTACCCATTCCTGAGAGGAAGTGGGAAGTTTTTACCATGGACTTCATAACTAAGTTTCCTAGGATTTTTAAGCAACATGATCATATTATGGTGGTGGTGGACAAGCTTACTAAAGCTGCCCATTCTGTTCTAGTGAAGTCAACTTACAAGGCACCTGACATTGCTGATATATACATGCGTGAATTTTCTAAGTTGCATGGTGTTCCTAAGACAATTGTGCTTGATAGAGATTCTAAGTTCACCTCAAACTTTTGGAAAGGGTTATTCAAGGGATTTGGAACAATTCTGAATTTTAGCACAGCATATCATCCTGAGTTAGATGGTCAGACAGAGAGAGTAAATTGAGTGATTGAAGACATGTTAAGGACGTATGTGATGGATAAACCATCCAAGTGGAAATACTACCTTCATTTGGTAGAGTTTGTTTACAAAAATGGGTATCATCCATATTTAAATATGATCCCATTTGAGGCATTTTATGGTAGAAAGTGAAACACACCAGTGAGTTGCGACAACCCAACAGACCGCCCAGTAGTTGGGTCAGATTTTCTCCAGGAAAAGGAGGAGAAGATGGTAAAGATAAGGAAAAATCTAAAGGTTTCCCATGACAGACAAAAAAGTTGCGCAGATAAAGGTAGAACCCACAGAAAATTTGGAGTGGGTGATCATGTGTTTCTGAAAGTGAAGGCTAGGTGTAGTTCCCTAAAGTTGGGAAAGTGTTCAAAGTTAGCAGCACGCTATTGTGGGCCAATTGAAAGCCTTGAAAGGATTGCTCATGTCGCTTATATGCTTGCATTTCCTGCATCCTTATGTATTCAAAAAAAAATCCATGTGTCATTGCTTAAGAAGTATGTGTTGGATTACTAAGAAAGGGGTGAATCAATAATAGAGCAAGTTAATCCTTTTTAACCATATAATGCAAGTGTTATATCAGTGTAGCATTATCATCCAATAATTGCAGAGTAAATAAAAAATGAACAAATGAACAATCATACACATACACAATACACTAGTGTTTTTACGTGGAAACCCAAAGCAGGAGAAAACCACGGAATGGTTTTTCTTATATGTCTTGAAGAATTACATTCATTAGAAGCACCAACTTCCTTTGTTTTCTAGCTGCAACTGGAAGGAGGCTCCAACCCCCTAGTTTCTCAGGCTACAACCTGAGGGAAGCTCCAAGCCCCCAATTCTCTAGCTACAACCAGAAGGAGGCTACAACCCCCTAAGTTCTCTGGCTACAACCGGAAGGTGGCTACAACCACCTATCATTGCCCCATCCAACTACCCTGAAATATAAATGCCAAATGTACACAACTTGTCGCTTCCATTGAATCAACCACTGACACTGTCAACCTGTCACTTTCAACATGTACAAATAACCTGTAACAAGTTGTACCAATCAACCTGCACCAAACAACATGTACCAATAACCTAAACCAACATGTACCATGCATCAACCTTGACTCATCAATATGTACCAACATCATCAACTATACATCTCATGTATGTACCAACTCATCAAATATATACTTCATGTATGTGCCAACTCATCAACTACTTGTCTCAACCATGTACCCAACATGTACCTCAACCATATACCAAAGACATACACCAATATAACCATCAAAATGTATCTAACAATTCATCACTCTATCCATAAACCAAATACCATAAACCCTAACATAAAACCATGTGCCACAACCTCATTGTTATGTAGCCTCAATCTAAACCAACAACTTTAGTAACACATCACAACCAAAATACCTATACCCATATGCCAAATACCAACAACAAAATACCAACTGTATCCCTCAACAAATTTGATAAATGCAGCAATATTGAACATCCAATACCATATCAAGAGATAAACCCTAGCTCACAAAACATACCTCAAACAAGATGTGACATATCTCTCATAAATAGACCCTAACCATGTTGCTGCCGCACTTTTTCTACTGCGATTTTTCTGTCGCACTTTTTTTATCGTTATTTTTCTGCCACGATTTTTCTGTCTCACTTTTTCTGCCACGATTTTTCTACCGTGATTTTTCTGTTGCACTTTTTCTGCTGCACTTTTCTTACTGCACTTTTTCTGCCACACTTTTCCTACCGCACTTTTCTCTATCAATAATACCTACCCAAATAACCTTTCACAAAATAGATATTCAATGATGTTCAAGAGGTTCAAGTGTGATTAAATGAGAGAGACTTGCCTCTTATTTATACTTTCATGTAGCATCTCACTTTCCTTATTTTAGGGAGTTCTCAATTAACTTTATTATTTAAATAAAAAAATTTGCAAACACTTTGATTACTTTGAACTTTTGGGGCTTCTAGATGACTCATGAGGGTTCTCCAACTTCACATGGCCATAACTCTCTAACCGTGAGGAGTTATGTGATGTTCCACATACCACTGGAAATGGCATGACATGTACTATCCATCTAGATAGTCTTACCTGCAAACATATCAAAACACATACCATTATCCATCAAACAAACTTGGGTCCATTACCCAAACCTTTGTGCTATCATAATTCGCTACCGAACTTTCTTCAAAGTTTCACAACAATGACAACCAACCCAATTAATCAACAATCTCCCCCTTTGGCATTGATGGAAACACTCTGATGCAATATTGAACTCGTGTCATGCAATATTGAATTCATATCACTCATGCTCCCTCTATGACCATCGCTCCCCCTAGAACCATACCTCTGTGTTCTGCATCTGATAAATATCTCCCCCTTTGTCATCAATGGCAAAGGTATCTTTCCATTTGGGGTTGCTCCCCCTAAATGAACTGTCCTTGGGGATACTCCCTGTTGAAACATATTTTAAATTTTTTAATCTGAAGACTAAAGCCTTCCTTTTTCGGGTTTTGGCTTTTCAAGAAGCATAACCCTCAAGATTTCATTTCCAAAGGGCCTGTACTGAAACCCCAACAGATTTAAATTCTAATAATAATAAAAAGCTAAAAAATCAGACTAATAAAAAAGGGGTTTTCGGGACTCAGGGTTTATTAAGAACGTAGGTTTTAATACATATCGAATCGCGAAATCTCGATCCTCGATTTCCCGAAAAGTTGAAGTAAATAATTATTAAAAGTAAATTAGTCACATCGCTATTTCGAAAATCAGGATGCAGCAATAACATACCTCCTGTCAACTTGATCCTCGAAACACGAATTTCCGACTCAAAATATATGTTAATCTAAATTAATTATGTTTGGAGGTTAGTCCTTAATCCTGATTAATTAATTCACTAATATCGAAATTTAAGGCTTAAGTTAATCATTTCGCAATTTCGGAAATTGGGATACATCGATGACATACTTCATGTCAACACAATCCCCGAAATCCCAAAACGCTTAATACCGATCAATTATTCTGCTAAAACAAATTCAATTCCTAATTTAATCTTGTCGTAATTTCGCAATTTCAGAAATCAAGATTCAGTGATAACATATCTCTTGTCAACACGATCCCTGAAATATCGACCCATAATTTGTGTTAAACTGAATTAATCTTGTTTTTTCCTTAACCCTGATTAATTAGTTAACTAAAATGGAATTAAGTCCTAATTTAAACATGTCTTGATTTCACAATTTCGGAAATCGGGATTCAGTGATAACATACCTCTCATCAACACGATCCCCGAAATCCGAAACACAAAACCTTGACTCTTAATCTGTGATTAGTCTAAATTAACTCTGTTTTGAAAGCATGATTAATGACAATCAATCTTTTTAGGTTTTGTTCACGTTTTGGTTTCTGATTGAATGAAATGTTCTGATTTTTTAATTCAAAAGCGCCAAAATTCGGCCACTTAAATAAAAAATAACTGGTGATATGTGGCACTAATGCGTATCTTAGTAAATATCTACTGCATTAAATGTCTTGAATTCTTGTCAGCTACGTCAGTCCCTTCATCGTTAAATGAATTAAAAGAGAGTTTGAAGGTCTGTGTTTCGTAACATTTTATGTTTCATACTATCAAGCGCAATACGCATTCAGCCGAGTGCATACACTCTTTTTTATGTGACAGGTTTTCTATCTAACTTAAATTCATGGCACCGAAAAAAGCATCGAAGAAGATTGAAGATACACAGGAAGGAGATATCATATCTGACACTACGCCACACGCTATCGACTCAATTAAATCTTGGACACAAATCTCTGAATTCCTGGAATACGAATTCAAGAATTCTCATACTGATTCCGAGAATCACTTTCGAGACATAGCAGAATCAGAGCTTCATAAGATCGCAGCGCGCCCTCAGCTTATGGCGTATAACGACATGATCAATTGGGCCCTAGGAAAGGTTGATATTCTGACGAGAAGCATCTTAAATGATCAAGGGGTCATTGTCGTCTCATTCAAGCCAAAACATATACAAGCAATGTATAAGCTCTCACCAAATCCTAAGTACACTTTTATGTTGCATTTTTAGCTGAATTTCAAAGGAAAGAATGTACTGAGGCAGACCGAACTTACCCCGATTTAATTAGAGAATGGTGGAGATGTCCATCAAATTTTAGGGCCGATAGCCATGGGGTTTATGCCATGGAATCTTTGAACGAATACATGGTCTATGTAGCCATTATGCTATGTAGACTTTTCGGGAAAAAGGATCCCTGCCATTTTCCTGCAGAATGGGTACCCTTTTTAGAAGAAGCTTCAGAAGGATACGCTTTCAACTGGAATAAGATTATGTCTAATAACTTAGCACAAGAAGTTTCAAATTACAGAGTGGAAAAATCTAAAGGTCAACCAGTGGCCTTATATATGTCAGCGTACATTATGGATGCGATTTTCTTTGTGACTCCATTTCCCCTGATGAATTGGAGTTGGAACCTAACTTGCCCCGAGCCCATTCATGAATATCATTCTGCACTTTGGGAAGAAAATACTAAGGATGCATTTTACGAAATTTGTCATTTCGTAATAATTCCAATGCATAAAATGTTTTATGGTTGTGAACCGCCTCGCATTTCTGAGTCGGTCTCAGGAAATCTCAAAGCGATAGTTGACTGGTTTGTTGATGAAAACTTCTCTTATGTTAGGGTTTATGGATGCTCAATCCTACCTCACACACTTCTGAAATTCCTCCTGGACAGACTGGTATTGAGGGAGGTAGCACATCAAATAGTGAATGGTGGTATTGGAATAGAGTTGAAAGTAGCTCAAAAGAAATCCTGGCCAATCTTCCCTATGTATGTCGAGAAATTTTCATTACTAAACCTCGTCCATTCTAAAGTAGAAATTGAAGCATTAGAAGAAATAAAACTGGTAGATATTGAGCACAGAAAACATGACCCTTATCAATTAGTAAGCAGACATTTGATGCATTGTAATTTGAAAGCTTATGAGCACAAAACATCTGTTTATGATGATATATTCAAGGAGGTTAAAACCTATGAAGAAGTATTGAACAGGGTACGGGCCATGTCACTTGACTCACAGGTTGGTTTCATGTCATTCCAAAGTCATAGGCGAAACTGTTTACCAAAGAGTTTGCAGGGTGAACCCACGACCCCAACTCTAGAGCAGGAAGGGCCTCCCCCGGGCTTTGAAACAAATGTACAGGATAAAGCAAATACAAAAGGAAAAATGAAGGAGGGTGTAATTCGTTCGCAAGAAACAGAAATCCCCCAGATAGAAAAATCAGAGGCAGGGAAAGGAAAGGAGTTGGAAACACCTTCAGAAAGCCCTGAGAATTTTCCGAAAAAAGGTAGGAGGAACAGCATCGACAGAACTTGGAAGTCCCATTGCTTCCTTGACTCCATTGCAGTCTACTTATGGAAACCCCCACGAGGGAGCCCTATACATAAGTGATCTTGAGCCTATTTCTAGAGATGAGATTCCTCCTTCCAATTATTTTTTCAGTAAGAAGAGAAAGGCTATCCTAAAACAGGAAATGCATCCTAGAGGAGATATGATGGTTAAAAAGCACAAAATCATTATAGATGGACAAAAACTTAAAGAAGGAGAATTTGCTACAGAGATAGCAGGCACAATGAGAGCCTTAGCATCGGTGAATTTATACTCTATGGGTAGTTTGACAACTATGTTGGAACAGAAAGACCAAATGATAGCTCAGCTACATGGCCAATTGAAAGAGACCGAAAGAAATATCAGTTGGGGAATAAAAAAGGGTATAGAACAAGCTAGATTAAATGATATTCGAGAGATTCAGACACTAAAAGAAAGCTCAGAAGAAGCAAATCATAAAATACAGGTAACTCGGGCATAGGTCCTAAAGCAAGAAGAAACAAATAAACAATTACAAGATATGATTAGTTCTATTTCAAATCAAGTGGTAGAGCTTGAAATTTTCCAGGCCCAGGTATTGGGAATACATTTGAAGATAGAAGAGGAACAACAGGGAGTGTTTTTTAAACTAGAATTTATTCAGAATTTCTTTCAGGAAACAAGTAAATCTTTGGAGAACATTCTCCTGAAAGAAAGAGAAGTAAAAATAGCCAGGACGACTTTCCAAAAAGGAGTGGCCCTTTCAAAAAAGGAGGAGGTCGAAAAGATTCAAAAACTATTTGTTTCAGAGCAGGTTAAAGGAGATGTAATACTCAAGGTGTGGGAGGCATACCTGGAAGAAAACAAAAGAATAACTAGAGAGGTCAATGATGATTGTCAAGGAATTTTTTATCTTTTAGAAAAAGCTTCTTTGAACATTGGAAAAAACAATTGTTCGGGGTTATTAGGAGAAATTAGCATTGTTAAGCACCAACTAAAATTTAAGGAAGATCTGGAGGAAATGCAGGTGGAGATCCCAAAAATAAAGGTAATCAATGTCACCAAAATTGACAAATGGATAGTGATGCCGAACTTAAAGTTGCAAACTATTAAGTTCACAAGGAAGGTAATTGAAGATCGTCTACCTGAATTACAGAAAAAGTTCTTCCTAATTGAGGCAAAGGATATAGCAAAAGAACCTAGAGTTTTGGTAAAGTTTTTGGGAAAATGTATTCGTTGTCTTAAGACAGAAGAAGGAAGTTCGTCAATGCAGACATGAAATACTATTTTGTATATTTCCATTATTGAGATAACAAAGTAGTAAAAATAGAAATGTAAACGGTTCAACCTTGCACATTCAGGTAACCATTAGTCATAGGAAGTTGGTTAATCACCAACGGGAAAAAAATCTGATGATCATGTATAAATAGAATTTCACAAGACTAAGAAGGGGATTTTTGGTTTTGAGGAGAGCCAATTGTATAAAAAAAAATTCAATCCATTTAGATATAAATAATGCAGACGAGATTCTGAATCTTGTCAACTTGAAGCTATGTGTTTTTTAACCCTGTTTACAATATATTTCTATGTTTCTCTTTCAATGTCTTTCTAATGAATGATCAACTATAAGTTTATTTCATACATCTTTTGTAGTTTGAATTGATTTGGTTATCAAATCATTTACATATTTTCCTCTGAAATTGCTATCAGTAATTTTAAGACATGTAGATCATTTGAACGATAATATTTAACACTTCATTAGAAATCTCGTTTTTCTCTTTACTTCATGTTACAATATGAGATTCTTTCGTGATTAAAGCCTCATATTTTTTCAGCAGTATTTCTTTGTTATTTTACTTTTCTCAAAATTGTTTCAAGTCCAGGAAACGACCTCAATGGTTATTATGTTATTATTTTGAATTTTAAAACTATTTTTCCTATTTTCATCCCTTAAAAACTGAAGCAACAATTTATCAAATTCTTTAAAAAAATTAAATAAAATTCTACTCTCCGTGACTGTCCCAAATAACAGATAGCCCAACATAGAACCTGGTCTCCAAGATCAAACTAGCATTGCTTTAAACCTTTTTAATACTATTCTACAAACAGCGACTAACTGGGTCGAATTAGAACGTTCATGGGCAACCATTGAGAGAGATATTAGCATACAAGAACAAAGGGAAGCTAGACAGAGGCAGTTGGGAAACCAACTCTAATTTATCCTTCCTTTTGATTTTTACCCTTTAATTACCTTATTTTTATGGATGCCTTGACGGTATACTTTAGAGCCTTGAAGTATAAACTCAGGAACAACACTCCCCCTGACTAAACTCTTCCTAAAACTGATCTCCCGACCTGAACTGTCGTATTTATGGTGCTTCCTCGTGTAAATCTAAAACATATAAGATAATCATTCAAAAGCATTCATTTTGGAGTAGAAATTACTCTGAGTCTCTGGCGAAGATACTCAAACGCTTCCCGTGGAAGCGATTTTGTAAAGATATCTTCCATTTGTTCTTTTGTGCTGACATATTCAACTCTGATGTTCTTCTCTATAACCTGTTCCCGTAGAAAATGATACTTTATTGGAATGTGTTTTGTCTTGGAGTGCATCATCGGGTCCTTTGAGATACTTATGGTGCTTGTATTATCACAATAGATTGGAATGGGCTCATCATACTCAACCTGTATATCTATCAGAGTTTGTTTCATCCATAGAACCTGTTTACAACATGTTGTTGTTGCAATATACTATGCCTCGGTTGTAGATAAGGATATTGATGATTGTTTCTTGCTTAACTATGATATTAAACACTCACCCAAGTAGAACATTGCTCCACTAGTGCTTCTTTAGTCATCAATGCAACCTTCCCAATCTGCATCTGTGTAGGCAATAAGTGATGGATCCTTTCTTTTTGGATACCATAATCCAAACTCTTTTGTTCCTTTGAGATATCTAAATAACCTCTTCACTGCTAATACATGCGATTCCTTTGGTGCTTCTTGAAATCGTTCCACCTGTCCAACTGCCTGCATTACATCTGGTCTGGATGCTATCACATATAGTAAGTTATCAATCATTGACCTGTATTGCCTCTGGTTTGTATACTTTGAATCATCATCTTTGCTCAACTTGCAACTGGTTTGCATAGGAGTGGTAATTGGTTTGCAATCTTCCATTCCGAACCTCTTTAGAATTCCTCTGATATACTTAGTTTTAGAAATAAAAATTCCTTGGTTGCTTTGACGTATCTGAAGATTCATAAAGAAGGATAGTTCTCCAAGTAATGACATTTCAAATTCATTTTTCATATCATTTGCAAATTTATGGCTTAACCTATCATAAGTACTTCCAAAAATAATCTCATCAACATAAACTTCAATTAATAAAATACTATTTTAAGTTACCTTAATCTAGAGGTTATTGTCTGCACTTCGTTTTCTGAACCCTGCCAGTTGTAGATATTTATCCAGTCTAGAGTACCATGCTCTATGAGCCTGTTTTTGACCATACAAGGCCTTATTCAATTTACACACATAATATGCATTCTATGACAACTGAAATCCTTATGGTTGTTCAATGTAGACTTCTTCTTCAAGTTCCCCGTTCAGAAAAGTTGATTTCACGTCCATCTGATACACTTTAATATTCTTGGAGCATGCATAAGCTAGGAGCAATCAGATTGCTTCCATTCTAGCAATTGGATCAAGTGTCTCTTCAAAGTTGATTCCTTCAACCTGTTTGTATCCTTTACATACCAATATATATTTGTTCCTTGTAACATGTCCATCTTCATTCAATTTATTTCTGAATACCCACTTTGTGCCAATCACATTCTTATTCTTTGGTCTTGGAACTAATTCCCAAGTGTCATTCTTCTCTATTTGATCCAATTCTTCATTTGTGGCCTTATTCCAAAATTCATCCGTGCTAGCCTCTTCAAAACTTTTTGGTTCAATCCTAGATGAGAGTGCTAGGTCTGTTTGTTCTGGTGAACGGATTCTTCTTCTAGTCTCAACTCCTGCATCTTTGTTTCCGATAATCTGATCTAAAGGATGATTCTTCTGTAATCATTTGCTAGGTGTCTTTCAAGACACTTATTGAACTTGCTCTTCTATTTTTTTCTTATCCTCTTCATATTCCCTTTCTACTTCTTCTTCATATTCTTCTTCTTCTTCATAAATTTGTTCCATGTATTCATTTTCTTCTTCCTTTAATTCGCGTCCACCTATTTCATCAATTGTTACATTGATTCTTTCCACAACTTTGTTCAACCTCAAATTGTAACACTTGTATGCTTTCATTGTACTTGAATAACCAAAAAGTACTCATTTGTCCACACGAGTGTCAAACTTTCCCATTCTTCCATCTTCTCTTTTGATGTAGCATTTGCTTCCAAATACTCGGAAGTGCTTCACAATTTTTGGTCTTCATTTCCATAGCTCGTAGGGAGTTTTGTCAGTGTTGTTTCTAAGCATTACTTTGTTTTGAATGTGAATTGCATGTGTCCAAAAGATATCTGTCAATTTGGAATCCATTAACATTGTTCGAGCCATTTACTCAATTGTCATGTTATTTCTTTCAACAACTCCATTCTGTTGAGCTGTCCTAGCAACGGAGAATTTCATTTTTATCCCATGCCTGTCGCAGTAGTGCATAAATTCCTTTGAAGTTAAGTCTCCTCCATTATAAGATATCAAACATTTGATTTTTTAATCCATTTCATTTTCAACCATTTCCTTGTAGACCTTGAAGTTTTCAAAAGCTTCTGACTTATTCCTGAGAAAGAAAACTGCAGTCATTCTTGTATAATCATCAAATAACAACATAAATTATTTTGCACCTTTTAAACCCTTTGTTGTAGTTGGTCCAACTAGATCTGTATACACAATTTCCATTGGTCTTGTCGTTGAATATTCTTTTGATTTAAACATGGTCTTTGTTTACTTTCCTTGTTGACAATGCCTGCATAAAGTGTTGGTTGGTTTCGTAATCTGGGGAATTTCTCTAACTACTTCCTTTTTGCTGACTTTGACAAGGTTATCAAAGTGTATCTAACCCATTATTCTATGCCATAGCCAAATTTCATCTTCTTTACCTAGACAACACGTTTCATTTCCAATTTCACTTAGTACATATATGTTGCTTGAAGTTCTTGAAGTTCTTGCAGTTGTTGCAATCAATTTTCATGAACCTTCTTTTCTTATCTCACACTTTTATGAATCGAAAGTAAATTTATGACCTTGGTCAGACATTTGACTCACACTTAGAAGATTATGTTTTATATCTTCTACTAGTAGAACATTTTTTGCCTTGGTATTCTTGTTTCTAATTTTGACCGTGCCTTTTCCAATGATTTTATTTGAATCATCATTTATGAAGGAGACCGATCCATCTCTTTCCTTTCTTAATGTAAGAAACATGTATTTATCACATGTCATGTGTTTTGAACAACCATTGTCAACATACCAACCACGTTTATTTTCCTTATCTTGTAGAGAGAGTGTGCATTCTTCATTACTATAATGATTATGCTTTCTTATCCATGTTCTCTTCTGAGGTTCATGTATGTGATTGTTGTTGTTTTGTTGTGGTTCTCTAGGAGGAACTGACATTCTGCAATCTTTGGTCATCTGTCCAAAGTTGTTACACTTGTATCATTCCACTTCATTTCTCAATGATTCAAAACTGTTGTAGCTTCTCTATGTTTCACTAGGCCTTATTGGATAACCCTTTTGTGTATGACTTTCAAAGTTGTTTATGTTCCTGTTGTTAGCTCTGCAATTCTTAGCTTCATGTCCAAAATTATTACATGCATAACATAAACCAAAAAAGATAGTTTGATACCTGGGAGTTGAAGATCTTCTTAAAGGAGTTGCTCTTTTGAATCCTTCTTCTTCCTGAGGCCTATCTGTCGGTTGTTGATTCTTAAATTTGAATCTTCTCGGTGGAGGAGTGTCACTATAATATTCCTTGTAGATATTCCTATCCCCTTTGATTGTTTCTGCATAGCTTTTTGGATATGTTTATTTCTCTGTTGTTTTGGAGCATGATCCCTTTTCTGTCTTATTATATCCAAGTTTGGACTTGTCATGATGAGGTTTTTGACTGTTGATAATGTCATCCAAAACTTTTGACATGTTCTGCATATTTTTCTTTTGGATATCCTTTCTTAATGTGACAATCTCTACTTCCAAATTTCCAATGATCCTGCCTCTTTCTTCTAGTTGTTCTTTGAGTGCTTCTTCAACTCTTTTATCTTCTTCTATTTGAACCTTCAAATTTGTGATAATTTTTTCTAGTTCCTGAGTGTCTTCTTTCTTGTCTACTTCCACTTGTAGCTTCTTGTTTTTCTTCTTTTCTCTTCTTATAACTTCTATGGCACACAATAATTCTTCTCGGTATTCAACTTCTGCCACTTCATATTCGTCTTCGGCCTCTTCATATTCTTCTTCGATGTTTTCTTTGTCATATTCTTCTACTACCATGAATAGAACTCTTTATGTCTCACTGTCACTTACTTCATCTTCATCTAATGATGAGATGTCTTCTTTGGTGCATAAGCTTTTCTTGAAAACTTTATTTGTGGTTCTTTTGTATTTATATGTTTTTTTTCTATTTGAGTAATCTTCATCATTCCTCTTCTTTTTCTTATGAGGACATTTGTTATAAAAATGACCAATACTATCACAATTAAAACAAATCAAAGGAAACTTACCTTTATATCTGTCGTTGGTTCCCTTGTTCAATCTTTTGACAAAGTTGGCCATTTCTTCATCATATTTCGAGATGTCACTGTTGTTGTTGTGTTCTTTTTCCTTTTGCTTTCCCTTTTTCTTTGACCTTTTGGATGCTTTGAAAGTTGCTTCTTTTATATCTGGATTTC
>ML849132.1:2611-23674 GCA_009831015.1 Picea engelmannii
ACTCCATTATACCCTAAGGCACTAGTCTAATTATCCAACGTTGAGCTTTTTTGTGCTAAAATAACACTCTCAAACCTCTTAAATCTGAAACCCTACTAACCCTAACGTCTCACTAACCCTAATTTGATGATGACGTCATGCCTGGTTTAAGCTCTTGGCTGGTATAAAAGTCGCAGCTAGGTCATCTAATGATAGGCATTGATGTGTAGATAATTTTCATTGGCCCTTTTTGCAAAACGTCCACCTCATTGTCTACCAAAATAACCCTAGAATAAGGCTGACGTCACCCTTAGTATAGTGATGCAGCAAGTCTATTATATGTGAGCATTTGATGATATCTAAAGCGTTGTGTTAATTCAAGGGTTCGTTATCTATATTAATGCTATATCATTTCCAGTGTTATTGAGAAGTAATATTACAAGTCATAATCATTTTTTGCAATCATTGACTTCGTCAATAATTACTGCTATTTATGCTCATGTATATTAATTGTTGATAGTCATTAATTCATGAAGTACTAACCATTGTTGCACATTCTAGTTTTATTGTTGCCTTGTCTCGCAAACAGGTGTCTGTTCTGTGGAATACCTTCATTTTGACTATCTTCTTTGGCGGTAATCTGTGAAAGGGAAAACTTACCTTGATCCTTCAAACCTTAGCCTTTCAAAACCCCATATTTCCAGGGACGTCTTCCTAGGGATTAGCCACCCTGAATAGAAAGAGCCCCCCATCGAGGTGACAGTGGGTGGGGAAGCTCCTGTTACGCCAGTTTGACCTTTACCTTTAAACTACCTGACCTAGACTACAAACTGAGCGATAACACAACCCAAAGAAATTACTGAGTGCTAACAACAGGCATGCCATGATTCACCAGTGGTAGGGCACCAAGGGTTCGTCAAGACATACAAACAGGTACGGGAGAGGTTTGCTTGGAAGGGTTTAAAGGAAGATGTGATGAGACACATCAAGGAGTGCAACACTTTCGAGGCCAACAAAGATGAACACACTCACCCAACATGACTACTACAACCACTTCCCATTCCGGAACACAAGTGGGAGAGCATATCCATGGATTTCATCACAGGGTTGCCCAAGATTTAGAGCAAGGACTGCATTTTCGTAGTGGTGGACAGGTTGACGAAGTTTGCACATTTTTTTTCCATTGCCACAGATTTCAGTGCAGCACAGGTTGCAGACCTATTCTTCAGGGAATTTTTCAGATTGCATGGGATGCCCAAAACCATAGTGAGTGACAGGGATAGCAGGCTCATGAGCACTTTCTGACAGGAGCTCTTTAGGCTAGTAGGTACAGTCGTGACAACTAGTACCAGTTATCACTCGCAGACGGATGGCCAGACAGAGATATTCAACAAATGGGTTGAAGGCTACCTCAAGAATTATGTGGCAGGACAACAGAAAGTGTGGGTCAAATGGCTTCACTTGGGGGAATACTGTTACAACACCACTCATCATATGTCCATTGGTATGCCACAATTTAGGGCCTTATACAACTATGACCCTCTCTCATTTGTAGAGATTGCCTTTAGTGACAACAGGGCTCCCATGGTTCAGGACTGGATTCAGCAAAGTCAGGACATCCTCATAGAATTGAAGGATCACCTACAAAGGGCACAGAATCAACAGAAGGTATAGGCAGACAAGCACGGAGTTGAGCACACCTTTGAGTTCGATGACTTGGTTTATTTGAGGCTCCAACCGTACAAGCAGGCTTCCATTAAGAGAAGTGGCGCAAAGAAGCTCCAGCCTCGTTTCTTTGGTCCATACAAAGTCAACAGGAGGGTAGGATCCGTGGCATATAAGTTGGATCTACCACAGGGCAACAAAATACATAATGTTTTTCATGTTTCGTGTTTGAAGAGGGCCATCGACAAGCATATCACTCCTATCGAGGAACTTCCACCTATGGATGAAGAAGGACATTTGGTATTGATACCAGAGGAGATACTTGAAGTCAGGGAGAGAAAGCTGAGGAGAAGAAGCATTAGAGAATATTTGGTTAAGTGGAATAATCTACCTATGGAGGATGCCACGTGGGAAGGGGAGCAGTTGATCCAGGAGATAGGTTCAGAATTGCTTGTGGGCAAGCAATTTCTAGCAGGGGAGGCTATAATGTCCCCCACCTCTTGATGAAGAGGGTTGGAGAGACTTAGTAGTCTAGCTTTCCCCACTAGACTATAGTCTTTGGCATATTGGGGACAATGTCCTCCAGAAAACATAATATTCTAAAGTTAAGTTGACTTTGTGGAAAAAGGGTAACTCAACGAAGGAAAAGAAAAGATGAGTTAGGTTAAGAGTTAACCCTGGGGGTAAACTAACTCAATAAAGGAATAGATTGGAGCTATAAAGGAAAGGGCAGGGCACACTCCTTATTCATTCTGGATTATTATTTTATTTTCATTGGAGCTCTTGAGCACAATCAGTTTTGAGGGTTTTGAGGGTTTTGAGTCTAAAACCCTAGAGATCAACTCGGTGGTGAAAGATCCCACCTTTCTTGATCCAGGCTTGGTCCCGGAGGTGAAATAATCCTCCCAAACCATTCTACAATGTTGCAGGTTTGTTCTACAGGTAGATTCCATGCTAGGGTGCAACCCATGGGGGTTTCCAACTAGGGGGGTGCGCCACCTTGGAGATATTGGTTCGATCTGAAGAAAGGAGGAGGTATTTTGGAAAATCAGCACTTGGGTTCTCTTCATAGGGTCCCTGGCATCATTCTTGGTCCATTCTAGAGAATTTTATCCTTGCAGTTTATTTCTGGAAGCTTGGCATGAATTAGAGAGAAGGAGGGCGAAGGAGGGCGCATTGCAGAAAGTGATTTTCAGTGTTTGGTGGCTCAATTCTTCTTAGATTGGCTTGAGACTTCCCATCTTGGTAGCATTGGCCCAATCTATGTTCTAGTAGAGTTTGGTGGTATTTGGAGGCTTCTAGAGGGAAAAACGTACCCTCCTTGACTTTATGAAACCAGGGGGAGCGCAATCTAGTTTAGGGATTGCCTAGTTGGAGGAGCAGAACTTCTTAGATCAGCTCGAGACTTGGTTCGGAGATTTTTATTAGCCAGATCTACATTTCGGGAGAGTTTGGAGGGATTTGGTGGTCAAAAAAGGGAGGGCCGAAACTTGAGGGTTTGGCAACATCCAGAGGAGGGCGCAACTCAGGCAGTTGAAGAGGTTTTGCAATATATTGACGGGGTCTTCCTATATTCACTCAGATCTTGCTTACTGGTGGCCTTTGGAGGCTTGGATCTCTTCTCAGACAACCTTTGGTAACCAGTAGCCATTGGGAACCAGTAACCTGAGTGGGCCTAATGGTTAAGAACATGTGTTTCCTCTTAAGAGGTCACAGGTTCAAATCCAGAGGGGGGTAGGGTATGTATACCTTCGTAGACTTTACCAGTCAAATTGTTGGGTGGAGGGGGGTCCCTTGTCCCACAAACAAGGGGGTCTTATACACCAATTTAGTGTGTTGGCTTGGCCGTAACCTTAAAAATAGATTATTATTATTATTATATTGTTATTCTTATTGTATCGGTTGGCAACCCATTTTGATATTATTGGGGATTTCTTCCAAATCTACAGATCTCTTGTATATGGAATCTCCTTACTATCTAAATAAAGGTCAGATCTGGCATTGTTGGTTCTCTATTGGTGTTCTTTATATCTCTTGTCTTGTTTATGATTGTATGCTTCATATCTATTGGTTAATCAACATTAAACAATCCAAATATACATATTTATGGATACACCTGCAAACATACAAAAAAATATAGCATACGGTAAACAATTAGTGTTTCGAGCAAAAAATTTGGCTCAGGAACATTACATCTCACCTCCGGTAATCACTCTAAGACTAGCCTAACTTATAAAACTATGTGAAATCTCATCGTATTAAGAACCTTGTCTTTTTGTTGATTATACATTGATCTCATCCCAAAGGCTTCTTCACAGCAGTCTTCATAAACCTGGAGGACAGGGACAGAGCCTTTGAAGGAGGGCCATACTTCCATGCATCAGCAGGACTGTACATGTAGCCATGGAAGGAAAATTTCTCCCCAGAAAAAGAGACCTTCAAAAAGGTGTCGGTCTGGATAAGATTCTATTCCCTACCTTTAGACTACTGGTTACCCTCTACTTTCGAAGAAATAGGAAACAAACTGGGGAAATATATAAAGACCATAGAAGCCACCCTAAAAGGAAGATATACATCTTACGCAAGAATATGTATAGAGATGGATGTGTCAAGAGCACTCCTAGAAGCCATAAGCCTTGAATTCAGAGATGAGGAATGGATCCAAAACATCGATTACGAATAGATCCATTTCAGATGTAGAAGATGCCATGAACATGGTCACCTGATCAGGGAATGCCCTCTTAATAAAAAAAAGGAAGCGAAAAACCCCAAACCACAGCAGGATGAGGATGGGTTTGTAAAACCAAACCCTAGAAGCAAAGCAAACAAAAAGCAGACTAAAGCCCCAGCAGGAAATAACCCATAGGTTTGGAATAAAACGGAAGGGCGGGATAGAACCAATAAAGGGGTAGAAGATGATAAGGATACGGCAAAAGCTCAGGAAGTCATAGAATAAACAACAAACAAGCCCACTGACCGGCCAAGTAACCAGAAGGAACAGGGAAGTTGCGCAACCCCGATAGATGGAGGAATCAGAGACGACAACACCCCCATGCAAGAAGCAGAGGGAGATGCGGAAATGACCCCAAGCGAAGTAGGCACAGAATATCTTGAACTCAAAGACCTTATGGAAAGGGAATGGATAGATCTCACGAACATACTGGAGCAATGAAAAAGACAGGGAGTAGACAGTGTACCAACAGAGCAACTTGATTGCATCTAGTACTTGTTCCTCCTAAGGGAGGAAGCCAAAGCTAGAGGCCTAAAGCATACACACGGGGAGATTGGACACCTAGGAGCCAAAGCCGGCGAGGGACAACCACAGCTCTCACCCAAGCAGACGCGGAGGAAAAAAGGCAAGAAATCAAATAGTGTATCCCTACAGGAGCTTGGAGCGCTACTAATAAACTCAGGTAAGATCAAGAAACTCTTCCCCAACTCCCCCTCGCATGTTTAAATGAAGGTTATAACTTGGAATATAAGAGGCCTAAACAGCCCAAGAAAGCAACGAATCCTCAGAAATAGACTAAAACAGGAACAACCGAATCTTTTTTTTATTCAAGAGACAAAATGTAATGCAAACATAATGGAAACAATCAGTCAACAACAATGGCACAAGTACAAAATGGTGGCTATTGGAGGCCACCAAATGGTAAGAGGTATCTGTTAGCGATAAATGTTGTCATGAGCTCGAGAGCATTCGGGTCTGCAAGTTGCACGAATTGATCAAGCGCAGCACAGGAGAATCCTTGTTTTTCCAAGTAGCAGGTCAAGCGAGCGGACAAAATGTTGTCGACAGCGTCCAGGGTCTATTTTTTGCGAAACAAATCGACGGTCGGTGGGTAATTGCAGTCAGCCGAGTCACGCCAAGTATAGCGCAGATGTGGTTAAAGAGGTGAACGGTGTCAGCCGTCGGATCGGCAGAAGAACAGATCTGCACTGTTGGTTCGGGAGCGGACGCTTGTCACGAGATTACCCACACCGAGGACTCGGGCATCGGAGGATGGAAGAATAAGTCATTCGACTTCAGGAGCGGCGAAGTGGCGAGAAGATCAGAACCGTCCATTGAAGAGGACGCGTGTCAGAGATTGAGGGATCTCGCGAACTCGGAAGTTCGCAAGGTAAAGGCCCAAACATTTGGTACTCCAAGTCGCGAAGGCGCGAGGAGCGAGAAGAGGACGGCCATTGGATTTGCACGTGGGATCGTGCATCGAAGTCTCGTAAGAAAATACCCAAGGAATTGGCCGCGAGGATCGCGAGTTTGCGAGGTTGCGAGATTTCGACCGTTGGAGGACAGGTGGCCACAACAAAGCGGCGAAGTGGAACACAGGTGGCAGAAGCCCTTGGGATCTCGCTGCGAGAAGTCCCGAGGTATTGGCATTAGGATTCGCGAGTTGTGAAGTGCCGAGTTTCGTGTGAATGTGTGGTAGAGCATAAGGTGGGACCGCGTGGTCGACGGGTGGACACGCGTTGGCTGGAGATAAAGTCAGCATTCTGTTGAATTCTCGCATCTCGGGGACTCGCGAAATAGGAGGGTGAAAACTCGACAGTTCAATCGACGAGGTTGAGCGGTCGCGAGGACCCGAGCCCACAGTATTTCCAAGAGAATCTCAGGCCCAGGCCCACGACATCGCCAGGAGAAGTAAGAACCTTCAGATCAAGAAGGCCGAAGCACTGAGTTCAGTTACAGAGAGGATCGTCGCAATCTCCAAGCGCTATCGGATCCGATCTCCATATTGTTTCCCGCCTGAAGTAAATGATGACAAGAGCAGGTGGTTGAGACTTCCTCTCATTCATTAAGTGAGGGAATGGAGGTTCTGGCAAGCCGTCTACCCGAGGAGGTCCTGTGTGTCGATTTTCTCAAAGGCACCATGCTAAATTCTTCAAATCAACAGAGAAGTCTGCGCACGCTAGCTCAGCACTTAATGGCTCAACTACTCTCCTTACAAGAGCCATGCTTAGTTAAGATGGCTCTTAAAAGAAGACATCAGTATGAGTTTGACTGAAGAGACACCCGGCTTTGAGTAGATGTACACGCCTTTGTGAGGCGAAGTTTCCTGAATATATAGACTCAGTTTTTATATTTTGTAATCATCGATGGTTGAGCAGAGCTCCCGGTTGTAAAGTTTTAATGAAGCACTGTTATTCTGGTTATGTGTGAACTTTTGAGACTTCTTGCCTTATGAATGCTAGTTTCTTTCATGTCTTTGTTTACACTGTGTTAGAGAAACTTGGAATTGGAGGATCTAGTCGAGCTGTAGCTATTATAGGATAATGTTGTAATGGATCACTGTAATAGTTGCACTGTCTCTAATCAGTTCTTGTGATTTCCCCAGCGCTGAGTGACTTGGAATTGGAGGATCCAGTCAAGTCCCCTCTCAGTTTCTTGAGACCCTGAACCAAGCGAATCTTGCATTCAGAGTCTTTCTTCTGCAAACGACCGAAAGCCTGTTGCCCAAAGTCGTTTGTTCACCTTTCTCATTAAGTCTTCCACCTATTCACCTTTTAATCAACCCATTGGCTGAAGTTATGATTCCAGACCTCCTTTGTTCTTTACATACCAAACCCAGTCCCTGAGTTAGAATGATATTTCCTTGAGTCTTTACCTCCATTTGATCATCCTTTTAAACAAATCGTGACATTGAACTGATGGGTGTCGAGCTCTGCTCCTGCAAGCAATCCAGGAGTGACTTATGACGCTAACATTTCTGGCGCCGCTGCCGGGGACGAAGTTGAATATTTTTCCCGGGATTGAACGACAACAATTAGCTGATTTTGAAGGTGCATCATATATCAGAACTATTGAGATTGCTACTGTGCACCTGGCGACTCCATTGTGACGACTCTACTGGAGCGAACTCGCTGTTTTAATTGTGGCTTTCAGAGGCAGACACATGCGGTCTCATCCACAGCTGCCTCTAGCTACACCTAAAGCTGATTCAGAAGCGGTGCGTAGAAAGGGAAAGAGCTCTGCAAAAGAAGTTCCCATCGCTGAAACAGGTAATACTCCATCCCCTTCTGTGAGAACTCCTTTTTCTCCTCCTCAGTTTCTTGATAGACCTCCTTCAGAGGCTTCCCGTTCCCTGAATTTTGGGAGTGTTCATGCTGAGTTTTCCCCTCCTGGTCTGGGACTAGAAGGAGAAACCCTTGTCACTCCCCTCTCCTTTTAAGCTGTTTATCGGCAAAGATCCGTGACTGCAGAGGATTTTCCCATTCCTACACGAAGAGGACCACCTGCGGACTTGAGCTCGTTAGCCTTCCCCTTAAATCCTCTCTTGTTTCCCACTCCGCTTCGGGACTCATTCCTAGTAGCCCCTTCGCGAACTCCTTCTCCTTCGAGTTCTCCTCCACCTAATATTCCTATGGCTGGTGCTAATCCCCCTCTGAATAGAATGGACACCATAGTCGCTGCCAAATATGCTCCGTTAGTTCTTCCCCTTCCTATGAATCGTCTCCCTGCTGGGGATTACTTGAAATACATGCCCAAGTTCACTGGGGAAGGAGACATAACTGCTGAAGAGCACCTGGCTGCTTTCTACAGTTATGTAGACAACCTTAATATTGAAAATGAAGATGTCTGGATGAGAGTCTTCGTCCAAAGCCTGGATGGCGAGGTGAGGAAGTGGTTTAGAGGATTGGCTCCAGGGTCTATTGCTGGGATTGAAGCTCTAGATAGTGCTTTCCTGAGACAATGGGGAGATAGGAAGGATTTTATGTATTACATAACAGAGTTCGGGTCTTTGAAGAATATGGAAGGAGAGTCTGTCTCTGACTTCTCCAAAAGATTCAATAAGATGTATAATAAAATCCCTGCCGAGATAAAGCCTTCAGAAGCCTCTGCCAAAATTTCTTATGCTAGTGCGTTTGGCCCTGATTTCTGCCTGTTATTGAGGGAAAGAAGAGCCACCTCCTTGGCTCAAATGCAAGATGCGGCCATAGAAGTGGAATCTAATGTATTAGCAACTGACAGACTGAGGAGAAAGGCCGATGCAGACAGGAGAAAGGGAAGATCAGAAGCCTCAACTTCCGACCCATCGATGCCCCACCCTCAAGTAGACAAACTGACCAAGATGGTGAAGTCTTTGTCTGCAGAGATAGAGAAAATGAGGGTGGAAGGGAGGCAAGCATACAAAGGCCCCCAAAACACCAAAAAGGGAGGAGGTTTCAGGAGGCCAAACAATTTTACCCCCACGAATGTGCAAAGAGAGAGGGGAAGAGACAGAGAAGACCAGAAAATTCAGGTCCCTTTCCAAAACAATTTTGTGGCCGAGGGGGAAGAAGGGGAATCAGATGAGCTTGATACTGAAATCCACTGTGTCGGAGACACTCATCCTTTTCCTCATCTCACTCAATCAACATATGAGGAGTCTCTCATGGACAGTCAGCTAAATGAACTGAGCAAGGGAGACAAGGCTAGCGGTGGCCGAGGCAGGTATAACCTAAGGTCCGACAAAAAGACAGCAGCACCTGATATTCCCGAGCAGTCCACTAGAACAGAGAAACCTGCTAATGAAGTAGCGGATGGTCACAAAGGTAAGAAGGCCCAACCCCTCTCTCCCGTTGTCCATGATCATGTTCCTGAAATAAGAGAGATTCCAAAGCTTACATCTTCTTTCAATTTTGAGCATGAGATTCAAAAGATCAGAATCCCTGTGCCCCGCACTGAGCTAATTAAACATGGAGAATTTAAAAAACGCTTCTCTGAACTTTTACAGTCTGAAACTTCTTGCCTTCCCGCAGACTCCATAAACCTCCAAGACGAAAAGCCAGCAGTTGTCCTAGGTCCCATGGTAGAAGATAGAGATGATTCATCCCCTCCCTTCTACACCTCCCTGAACATACATGATAAAGTGCTGCACAACTGCTTGATGGATTCAGGGGCTTCTCACAACCTCATGCCCAAAACTGTCATGGAAGAATTAGGACTAGAAGTCACACGAGCTTATCATGACCTCTATTCTTTTGACTCCAGGAGAGTTCAGTGTCTTGGAGTTATTAAAGACCTGGTTGTAACCTTGTTTCAACTGCCCATGAAAAGTGTGGTCATGGATATCGTAGTAGCTGATGTCCCCCCCAAGTTCGGTACGCTATTGTCAAGATCTTGGATAAAAAGGCTGGGGGGAACCTTGCAAATGGACCTCACGTATGCTACTATCCCAGTGTTCGAAGGAGAGCATAGAAGACTATATCGGGAAGCCCAACTGGCCTACATAATCAGTGATGAAGTTAACCCCACCAATCATCCCATCTTTGCCTTGGACACTGATTTAGGCTCCAGTTTATTACAGCTCACCCATGCCCGCGAGCCTCCTCTCAAACTCAGAAAGTAGCCCATTGTTTCCCCTGAAGTTCCTCCCTCCATCACCCCCGTATGGAAAATGTTCTTTGATGGAGCCTCCTCCAGAGAAGGTGCTGGTGCTGGAGTGGTTTTTGTGTCACCTGCTCAGGAGACCATATCTCTGTCATACAAATTAGAATTTGAAGCTACCAACAATGTGGCAGAGTATGAAGCTCTTATCCTGGGATTAAGAGCCGCAAGGGAAATGGGAATTCAAGAGGTAGCAGTGTTCGGAGATGCCGAGTTGGTAGTCCAGCAGGTCAGAAATGCTTATCAGGCTAAGCATCCCTGACTTAGAAGCTACAGAAATGAGGTATGGGATCTTGCTGACAGTTTCTTCTCAGCTTTTAACATTTCTTTCATCCCAAGAGAGAAGAACACAGTGGCAGATTCCTTGGCTTCATCAGCAAGTAATTTTATAGTACCCTTGCCCCATAAACTGAGGTATGATGTAGAAGTAAAATACAGGCCCTCCATACCTGACAATGTTAAGCATTGGAAGGTGTTTGAAGATGATCTTGAGATCAAAAAATTCTTGGAGACTATCGAGGAGTTTTCAGAGCTGCATATCGATCAAGATTCTGTCTCTGAAGAAAGGTTGGATGGGGGTGAGTTGCTGAGTAAAATAGCAAAACATGACATTATTCAGTTGCCTAACAATCACATTCCGAGAGGACTGGTCCCATTAGAGAGATTGTTTGATGGGAATGATGTGGCAGTAAAGGGGAGAATTTCAGGTGATGATGCTGACACAGCTGCGTGCAACATCGGCACACAAGAATAGCCTAAGTTTGTCAAGCTATCAAGGAGTTTGACCAAGGAGCAAAGGGATGAATACACCGAGTTGTTGAGAGAGTTTGTTGATGTGTTTGCATGGACCTATGAAGACCTCAAGACGTATGACACATCAGTCATTGAGCACAAGATCCCACTGAAAGAAGAGACTAAGTCGTTCAAGCAGAAGCTGAGACCAATAAATCCCATATTGCTGCCTGTCATGGAGAAAGAAGTGAAGAAGCTTCTAGATGCCCAAATCATTGTCCCCTTGAGATATTCCGATTGGGTGGCCAATTTGGTTCCGGTAAGAAAGAAGAGTGGGGAAATCAAACTCTGTGTTGATTTCAGGAACCTGAACAGAAGCTCAAGGAAAGATAATTATCCCCTGCCCAACATGGAACACATATTGCAGAGGGTAACCGGGGCATCTAGAATATCCATGATTGATGGCTTCTCTGGTTACAATCAGATATCAGTCATGCCTGAGGACAGGGAAAAAACGACCTTCACCACTCCTTGGGGCACATTCATGTATGCCAAAATGCCTTTCTGACTGATGAATGCAGGACCAACATTTCAGCGAGCCGTGGACATAGCGTTCATCGGGGAGAAGGATCAGTTTGTGGTAATATATCTGGATGATATCACAGTCTTCTCCAGGACAAACAAGGAGCACCGCTGTCATCTCAAAAGGGTTTTATTGAAGTGTCGGAGGTTTGGCCTATCCCTGAACCCCAAGAAATCTTTGTTCGCTATGAAGGAAGGGAAGCTATTGGGCCATATAGTGTCTGCGGAAGGAGTAAGGATTGACCCTAGCAGGGTAGAAGCACTTCAGACCTTATCACTTCCCAGATCTAAGAAGGAAGTTCAGGCCTTTTTGGGGAAGATAAATTTTGTGAGGAGATTTGTCTCAAATTTTGCTGAGTTGGTTAAACACATCACGGCCATGCTCAGGAAGGGAAATGAAATAAAATGGACTGCTGAACCCAGGGAATCTTTTGTCCAAATAAAGAGGGCGTTGGCCGAGGCACCTGTGCTAATCAGTCCTGATTATTCTAAAGATTTCTTGATTTTTTCTTTTGGTTCATGTGATACAGTAGCAGCAGTCTTGTTGCAGAAAAATGATCAGGGGCAAGAGCAACCTATTGCCTTCTTTAGCAAGGCATTGAGAGATGCTGAACTCCGGTACGAGATCATGGAGAAGCAGGCCTATGCCCTAGTGAAAGCTCTCAAAGCTTTCAGAGTCTATGTCTTGCACTCAAAAGTCACTGCATACGTTCCTTCAGCCTCTGTGAAGGACATTCTCATACAGCCTGACATAGACGGGAGGAGAGGTAAATGGATCGCCAAGATCCTAGAATTTGATCTAGAGATTAAGCCCACCAAGTTGATAAAGGGGCAAGGTTTAGCCAAGTTGTTGGTTGAATCTAATTGCAAGGCCTTGGAGGTTAATCTCATCGATGAGCAAGCTGAGTCATTCAACCAGAATTTTCAGGATGCCTTGTCTCTAGCAACATGCCCCTGGTACAAGGATATCTTGTATTTTCTGCAAGAATTGAAGCCCCCTGACGGCATAGAAAAAGGCAAGGCAAGAGCTCTAAAGCTCAAGGCAGTCAGATATTGCCTCATTGACCAAACTTTGTATTGGAAGGACCCTTTAGGGGTATTTTTAAGGTGCCTGGACCCACAAGAAGCCCAGAAAGTTACGTTTGATTTCCACAGTGGCTTTTGTGGGGGTCATCATTTCTGGAAGACCACATCCCATAAGATCCTCTGAGCTGGGTATTACTGGCCCACTTTAGTCCAGATGTCTGCAGAGAAAGCAGAGCTTGCATCAAATGCTAGAAGTTCTCAGGAAAGCAGCAGCTCAAATCTCTGCCATTAAATCCTGTAGTAGTCTCAACACCCTTCCAGCAGTGGGGATTGGACTTCATCGGAGAAATTCATCCTCCCTCAAGTGGCCAGCACAGATGGATTCTGACTGCAACGGACTATTTCACCAAGTGGATAGAAGCGGTTCCCACCAGAAGCACTTCCCACAAAGTGATTATCAGTTTCCTAAAAGACATCATAGCCCGATTTGGTTGCCCCAGCAGAATTGTCACTGACAACGTCGCTCCCTTCAGGTCTGAGCCTCTGGTCAAGTTTTGTGAGAAATTTGAGATTTCACTGATTCACTCTACCCCCTATTATCCTCAAGGAAACGGACTGGCGGAATCTTCCAATAAAAGTCTGATCAAGCTCATTAAGAAATTATTGGAAGACAATAAAAGGGCCTGGGATTCAAAGTTGAAATTTTCTCTGTGGGTCAATCGTGTCACAACGAAGAAGTCTCTGGGCACTTCGTCGTTTCAACTAGTCTACGGAGTAGAGGCGGTCTTCCCTACTCAGCTCGCCTTACCTGTGGCGAGGTTCTTTCAGGACTACGAGGGAGAACCAGATCATATGATCAGAAGAATCCATTAGATAGTGGAAGCGCAGCAGATTAGAGAACAAGTGAGGGACGCAACTTACAGTCATCAGCAGAAGATCAAACAAGCTTTTGACAGAAAGGTCAGGAAGGAGCAGTTCGAGATCGGGGACTTGGTATTTAAGTGGGATGCACCCAGACAGGATAAAGGCAAGCACAGCAAGTTCGACGCCCTTTGGATCGGCCCCTTCAAAATCTCTGAGGTTTTCTCCAACAACACATATGGGTTGCAGGATCTGGAGGGTGAAGAGGTTTTCAACAGCCCAGTGAATGGGCATTTTTTGAAAAAATGTTTTATTTGATCCTTAAACGGCTCCTCTGTTTGTAAATATTGTCTTTTAGTTCTTTGTTTAGTTTCTTTTTGCATGTTTTCGGCCTAATAAATGACTCCATAGCCCAACAGAAAGGCGACTGGAACTGCAGAAGGAGTTCTTAGAGCATCGCAGGGACGACTCTATCCCCCATGGAGCCTAATGTTAGCGATAAAAGTTGTCATGAGCTCGAGAGCATTCGGGTCTGCAAGTTGCACGAATTGATCAAGCACAGTACATGAGAATCCTCTGGATCGGCCCCTTCAAAATCTCTGAGGTTTTCTCCAACAACACATATGGGTTGCAGGATCTGGAGGGTGAAGAGGTTTTCAACAGCCCAGTGAATGGGCATTTTTTGAAAAAATGTTTTATTTGATCCTTAAACAGCTCCTCTGTTTGTAAATATTGTCTTTTAGTTCTTTGTTTAGTTTCTTTTTGCATGTTTTCGGCCTAATAAATGACTCCATAGCCCAACAGAAAGGCGACTGGAACTGCAGAAGGAGTTCTTAGAGCATCGCAGGGACAACTCTATCCCCCATGGAGCCTAATGTTAGCGATAAATGTTGTCATGAGCTCGAGAGCAATCGGGTCTGCAAGTTGCACGAATTGATCAAGCACAGCACAGGAGAATCCTTGTTTTTCCAAGTAGCAGGTCAAGCGAGCGGGCAAAATGTCGTCGACAGCATCCAGGGTCTATTTTTTGCGAAACAGATCGACGGTCGGTGGGTAATTGCAGTCAGCCGAGTCACGCCAAGTATAGCACAGATGTGGTTAAAGAGGTGAACGGTGTCAGCCGTTGGATCGGCAGAAGAACAGATCTGGATTGTTGGTTCGGGAGCAGACGCTTGTCACGAGATTACCCACACCGGGTACTCGGGCATCGAAGGATGGAAGAATAAGTCATTCGACTTCACGAGCGGCGAAGTGGCGAGAAGATCAGAACCGTCCATTGAAGAGGACACGTGTCAGAGATCGAGGGATCTCGCGAACTCGGAAGTTCGCAAGGTAAAGGCCCAAACATTTGGTACTCCAAGTCGCGAAGGCGCGAGGAGCGAGAAGAGGACGGTCGTTGGATCCGCACGTGGGATCGTGCATCAGAGTCTCATAAGAAAATACCCAAGGAATTGGCCGCGAGGATCGCGAGTTTGTGAGGTTGCAAGATTTTGACCGTTGGAGGACAGGTGGCCACAACAAAGCGGCGAAGTGGAATACAGGTGGCAGAAGCCCTCGGGATCTCACTGCGAGAAGTCCCGAGGTATTGGCATTAGGATTCGCGAGTTGCAAAGTGCCGAGGTTCGTGTGAACGTGTGGCAGAGCATAAGGTGGGACCGCGTGGTCGACGGGTGGACACGCGTTGGCTGGAGATAAAGTCAGCATTTCGTTGAATTCTCGCATCTCGGGGACTCGCGAAATAGGAGGGTGAAAACTCGATAGTTCAATCGACGAGGTTGCGCGATCACGAGGACCCGAGCCCACAGTATTCCCGAGAGAATCTCAGGCCCGGGCCCACGGCATCGCCAGGAGAAGTAAGAACCATCAGATCAAGAAGGTAGAAGCGCTGAGTTCAGTTACAGAGAGGATCATTGCAGTCTCCAAGCGCCATCGGATCCGATCTCCATATTGTTTCCCACCTAAAGTAAATGATGACAAGAGCAGGTGGTTGAGACTTCCTCTCATTCATTAAGTGAGGGAATGGAGGTTCTGGCAAGCCGTCTGCCCGAGGAGGTCCTGTGTGTCGATTTTCTCAAAGGCACCATGCAAAGTCTTCAAATCAACAGAGAAGTTTGTGCACGCTAGCTCAGCACTTAATGGCTCTTAAAAGAAGACATCAATACGAGTTTGACTGAAGAGACACCCAGCTTTGAGTAGCTGTACACGCCTCTGTGAGGCGAAGTTTCCTGAGTATATAGACTCGGTTTTTGTATTTTGTAATCATCGATGGTTAAGTAGAGCTCCCGGTTGTAAAGTTTTAATGAAGCACTGTTATTCTGGTTATGTGTGAACTTTTGAGACTTCTTGCCTTATGAATGCCAGTTTCTTTCATGTCTTTGTTTACACTGTGTTAAAGCAACTCGAAATTGGAGGATCCAATCGAGCTGTAGCTATTATAGGATGATGTTGTAATGGATCACTGTAATAGTTGCGCTGTCTCTAATCAGTTCTTGTGATTTCCCCAGCGCTAAGTGACTTGGAATTGGAGGATCCAGTCAAGTCCCCTCTCAGTTCCTTGAGACCCTGAACCAAGCAAATCTTGCATTCAGAGTCTTTCTTCTGCAAACGACCGAAAGCTTGTTGCCTAAAGTCGTTTGTTCACCTTTCTCACTAAGTCTTCCACCTGTTCACCTTTTAATCAACCCACTGGCTAAAGTTAGGATTCCAGACCTCCTTTGTTCTTTACATACCAGACCCAATCCCTGAGTTAGAATGATATTTCCTTGAGTCTTTACCTCCATTTGATCATCCTTTTAAACAAATCGTATCCTCACCAATCCAGGAGTGACTTCTGACGCTAACAGTATCCTCACCCTGTGGAACCCACAAGTACTAAACCTAATAGCAACTGAAGCGACCATGCATACACTTACAGTCCGCATGCAAATCATAGGGAACACAGAGATGATTTTATGCACTAATGTGTATGGTCCCCCGGTGTCAGAGGAAAGGAGAAGAATGATAAGAGACCTAGAAGATCTTAAAAACCGATCCAACAACCTCCGATGGATCTTAGCAGGGGACTTCAACATCATCACGTCACTTGCGGAGAAAAAAGGAGGGACAAGAAGATTAGATAGAGATGCGGAAGAATTCACAAAGTTCATAGACAATGGAGATGGTAGATCTGAAAACTAATAATGGCCAGTTCACCTGGAACAATAAACGGATGAACCAGCATCAGGTAGTAACAAGACTCGACAGATTCCTAGTGTCAGAGTCAATCATTATGCAGGGGCTAACCTTAGATTGCAACATCCTCCCCTGAGGGGGATCTGATCACTGGCCAGTGCAATTGGAAGTAGGCTTCCAGACCACACCAAAGAACAGACCTTTCAAATTTGAGAAATTCTGGATTGAACACCCAACATTTAAGGAAAGAATCAAACAATGGTGGCAGGAGGAGCAACCAGAGCAAGGGACAAGGATGTTCAAACTCTATAAGAAACTAAAACACATCAAATATAGGCTTAAGGAGTGGAACTAGGATACTTTTGGGAATATAAACCAAGAGAAGAACAACATTGAAGAAAAAATGAAAAAACTCCGGGAAACCTGCATTTTGGAGGGCTACACGGAGGAGTGGAAAAAGGAAGAGATCCAAATGATCCAGGAATGGGAAGCACGATGCCAACTAGAAGAAACTCTTTCGTGACAAAAGTCCCGGATCAGATGGCTAAAGGAAGGAGAACAGAAAACCAAGTTTTTTCATAGAACAACCATGGCCCGAAGAGCCTATAACAAAATCCTGAAGATTAGGGACCAGGATGGAATAGAGAGAGTCACATAAGGACATCGAAACAACTCTGGTAAACCACTTCCACGAGATAGCCCAGGAACCCAACCAAGACAGAACGGAGGCAATACAAAGGATAATCCAGCTCATCCCTCGCCTGGTCACTAAAGAACAAAATAACAACCTGAACAAGCCCATTGCGGAGGAGGAAATTGACCAAACACTCCAGGAAATGCCCAATGGAAAATCCCCAAGCCCAGATGGTTTCACAGTGGAGTTCTTCAAAGCCTGTTGGGAAGTAGTCAAATATGATGTATATAGGGTAGTGGAAGACTCTAGAAGGTCAGCCTCCATTCTGAAAGTGCTAAATGCTACAATGATTACACTTATCCCCAAAGAAAATGAAGCCAAAACCCCTGATCTTTACAGACCTATAGCGTTGTGCAATGTGGTGTATAAGATAATCTCCAAGGTTATAGAAAATAGATTAAAACCACTCCTACCCACACTTGTTTCACAAGAAAAGGCAGGTTTCGTGGAAGGAAGACAAATAATGGACAATATCATCCATGCCCACGAAATTATCCACACCCTGAAGCTTCAGAAGAGAGGGGGAATGATAATACAACTGGACCTAGCAAAAGCTTAAGACAAAATTAGCTGGTACTATATGGTCAAGACCCTGGAAGCCTTCAGCTTCACCCAGCACTAGATCAGTTGGATAGTTAGCCTAGTATCCACAACAAGCTACTTGCTACTAGTAAATGGAGCCCCTGCCAAACCTTTATGGCCCACGAGAGGCATCAGACAAGGATACCCTATGTCCCCTTTCCTATTCATTCTAATGATGGAAGGTCTCAGTCGAAGCATAAAAAGCACAACAACAACAGGGGAAATAACAAGTATCAAACCCTTCGAGAATTTCCCTACTTCCACACACCAACAGTTCGTGGATGACACCTTACTTCATGGCATACCCATGGTCAAGGAAGTGAAAGCCTACAAACGAATCTTAGACGAGTTTGGGGAAGCCTCGAGGGCAGAGATAAACCAGTCCAAATCTATGATCTTCTTCTTTAATACCAACCTCGCAATCCAAAGGAATTTGGCCAACATCTTGGGCTTTGAACGCAAAGCACTCCCAACCAAGTACTTGGGCATTCCCCTGATAGACAAAGCTTACAAACTATCAACTTGGGAAGGAATAATCAACAAGCTACAAGATCGGGAAAAAAATTGGACGTACAGATCCCTCAACCTAGGCAGAAGACTTATCCTGAAAAAGTCGGTTTTGCAAGCAATTCCAACCTTTATGATGTTTGTTTTCCCAACCCCCAAGGGGATACTACAAAAGATAAGAACCATACAAAGGGACTTCCTGTGGCAATGAGCGGAAACAAGAAAAAAATGGGCACTAGTGGCTTGGGAGAAGGTTTGTAAACTAAAAAGCAAAGGAGGCCTGGGGTTACATGACCCGCAAGTGACCAATGACGCCTATGGGGTGAAACTTTGGTGGCGTTGGTTCAAAGGAACTACTACACCATGGGTTAACCTGTAGAAGGCAAAGTATGCCCCGGACATATGTGATCAGGACAAAACCTGCTTCAGAGGCACCAAGGAAGGTTCCGCCATCTAGAACCTAGCCTAGCGCAATAAGGCCTGGATCCAAACACACAACTTTTGGGAAGTAATAAATGGCAGAACAGCCAGATTCTGGGAGGACGCCTAGCAACAGGAACCTAGAATGGAAAAACCGGCTCGAGAGGAACTCCAACAGGAGCTGATTGTGCAAGGCAAAACCAAAGCCTACCATTACTGGAAACAAGAAATAGATCGCAACAAATGGAGAATCTGGAACACTCTCACCCCATAGAATAGAGACCAAACCGCAACAACAGTAAAAGAGGCAGAGGAGGAATTGGGGAGACGAAAAATTGTAGTCACGGATGGAAATGACCAGCTGAGATGGGGGCACAAAGATGGTGGGGAATTCAATCTCAAAGAAGTTCGACATTATATAGCGGACCAAGACCAAGAAGACCCGATGCATCAATGGGATAAGCTCTAGAACAACCCCCATTGGCCAAAAATAAAAATCTTCCAGTGGCTAATACTCCACAATCGAATTCTAACTTGGGAAAACCTAAGGAAGAGAGGATTCATAGGTCCTTCCAGATGTCACCTATGTGAAGCAAAGGAGGAAACAACGAACCATCTCCTAGACGAATGTACCTACACAGCAGAAGTCTGGGATTGGGCAGCAGGCATCTTTCGACAGTCCAATAGGATCAGAGGTAATATATCCACAATTATCAACATCTGGAAAGAGAACTACAACGAAAACGAAGAGGTGAATCTCTGTTGGACCCTCATCCCCGAAATGATCATATGGACAATATGGAAGGAAAGGAATCGACGCATCTTCAGGAACCAAAGCTGGACGACAGGGAAGATCAAGGAAACAATAATCTCCATGACAAGAGTAATGGTACAGAGCTGCAACTTCCAAACAAGAAGAGCGCAACTCACAGACCAGGACCTCTGAATTCTAGAGGCTTTTCAACTGAAAGAAGGACACAACCTTAATTAGGTGAGATGGCCACTGCAACTACAAGTAGGTGAGCGCAACTGGAAACTGCCACCAAAGGGCTCCCTCAAGATGAATTTCGACAGGGCGTCGAAAGGTAACCCAGGACGGGCAGGAATGGGAGGAGTAATCAGGGGCAGTCAAGGAAAAATCATCCGGATGTACACTGGTAGTCTAGGGAACTCAACCAACAACCGCGAAATTTGGAGCCCTGGAGACCAGCCTCGAGATTCCACGCTGGTCATCAACACAGTAAGGAGAGTTCAAAATGGTACCAGAGTGGGCAAAATTCAGAGGCACTAGCGCTTGGATCATTCCCTGCAAAAAATTCAGGAGCCCCTGCAGACGAGGATCACAATGGAGTTTCGCTGGGTACGGAGGTCAACAAATGGACTAGCGGATAGAATCACTAACAAAGGGGTCGACAAAGAATGACCAAAACTGAATTCCATATGGAGTAACATCCCGATTGGTTAATTCCTAACAAACTGCATCCAACTAGCGGCAAAGGACTATGACGGCAGCCGAAGTACGGATGACCACATCGAGGATGGAGGCGCAGAAATAATTGAAGGGCACGTAGGATCCAGACAGAATCTGATGGGCCACCACTTAAACATGAGTTACAATGCAGATCCCGATCACACCACAAGAGGAGGTATGACAGCACGGTCCTGTCAATAGAAATAAGTATAGGGGTTGTCCGTGGGAGAGCACTAAGGATAATCAGCAGGCGGCAAAGGACGAAGAACAAAAGGGTTGCCCGTGGGCAGGTATGTGTAAACCTCACCCACGCACAAATACGAGGGGGGAATGATTGGCGTACAATGCGCAAGGCCGAGGATTGGCGCCGGGACGACGACAGGGTTCCCAAGAGCACACACTCTGAAACAGTGAAAAAGGACCAAAAGGTACACCTTTATGGAAAACCCATGATTACCAGGATAAGCCCGCAGCCAGGGAAATCCTATAAAAAAAGTAACATCATGGATAGCCACAGACTGAAGAGAAGCAATTACAAAGGCCGTCCTAATTACCAGGAAGGGGCGAATAGAAATGGAGGACGAATTCAAGACAAGAACCACCAAAATCAAACCGATATGGTAAGAATGAAGAATACCCAGAGTAAGAGGGGCCCCCAGGGGAAGGAACTTCCAAGAAGTGCCCGGAAGATCACAAGGATGGAGCAGGCGGCTAGAGAAGCCAAGAGTACCTTTCTCATGCAGGTCGATCCAAAGGGCAAAGTGGTCATCGACAGGTGGGAGAGAGAAGTCAACACCATGCGCTAGGACAAAGCCTGGGCGGAACTCATCCAAGAAGCGGACGGGATAAGGGACCTAGGGGCTGTTATCGCTCAGTTTGTATGAAGGGTTTAGGTAGCTTGAGTCAAGACTTCAAACTGGCGTAACAGGAACTTCCCCACCCACTGTCACCTCGATGGGGAGCTCTTTCTATTTAGGGTGGCTAATCCCAAGGGAGACGTCCCTA
>ML849133.1:7104-17716 GCA_009831015.1 Picea engelmannii
GCTTTGCCCTAGATGTTATAAAACGGTTTCCCTGCGTTATGCACGAATTTAAATACTTTGATGCCAGCTATTGGGTTTTGCCAGCTATGAGCACTCTGTTTATCTTATCTTGGCATTTTGCATATTGCCCAATAACCCCAGAACTGAAGTAAATGATGACTTTAACCATTTTCACATCTTGAATAATATTTCCGAAATCATTCCCAAATAAAACACAAACATACCCCATGTCTTTTTGCAAACAACTTCAACAACACCACTTGGTAACTTTGCCCAGAGATAAATTACTCCTTGTCTTCCCTTTACCGTATTTGCACCAAGAGGTGACAGTGCATCCACATTATAGTTGAATTCTTCGCTCATTTGTGGTTTTGGAAGCACTTCATGGTTTCTGTCTGCATTGGAACATATATGTGTAACAGAACATGAATAGCATAGAAACAATGCCCTTTGTTAAACAAAAGTCTTCAGGAGAGTAATTAATATCTTCAAGAAACAGCAAGAAAATGTTATAAATCCGGAGCCCAACACTTACATGCCAATTTCTAGGGGGAAAATACTCCAAATGGATAGTGATCCCCCAGAAGTTTGACATAGAGTTCAAACGTGCTAAGTCTAAGAAATCCTTGGTGTTTGTCGAACTAATATGTGACCTTCCATGCACTAAGACAAAAAATGTAGCAGAGGATTCTTTACCTGATGAATCCCTTTTTCTGATCAGTTCCAACGACCTTTGGTATGGGGAAATCATTATTTATCTCCAAACTCAGACTTTCCAACCTGATTTGTCTAGCACTGACCATCATCGTATATGTTACCAAGCCCATCAGTATACTATCGTCGATGATACTCTTTATCATCGTGGAGTTGACTCCATTTTTGGACAATGTCTCACCTATGATGAGGCTGAGAAAGCATTGAATGACTACCATTCTAGAGCATGTGGTGGTCATATGTTTGGGTATGCTATTGCCCAAAATATCTTACGAGAAGGGTATTTTTGGCCTTATTTATTTAAAGACTATATTATTGTCATCCAAAAATGCCATGCTTGCCAAACATACAACAACAAAATCAGATCACATCCTGCTCCTTTACACCATGTAGTTTCCATTGGACCTTTCATGAAATGGGGAATTGATTTAATGACCTGTAACCCTCACTCGATCGGGGGGCATGGATACATCATCGTAGTCATGGATTATTTCACGAAATGGGCCGAGGTGTTGCCTACATTCAATAATACCGAAAAAACTGCAGCCCTATTCATATTCAATCATATCATCACACGATTCAGAATCCCGCAAACTATCATCACCGATCACGGTAGCCATTTTCAAAATTTCATGATGTCCGAGCTTACCGAAAAGTTGGGTCTTTGACATGAAAACTCAACCCCCTACTATCCATAGGCCAGTGGCCAAGTTGAAGTGATAAACAAAGTTCTCATCATTATGCTTCGACAGATAATAGGAATTCAGAAGACAAGTTGGCACATGATGTTGTTCTCAGCATTGTGGGCATATCGGACATCCGTGAAGTCCGCTATGGGATTTACACCTTTTCAGTTGGTGTATGGTATCGAAGATGTTTTTTCGATTGAATTTGAGATACCATCATTGAAGCTATCCATCAAACTTTTCCCAAAAACATTTGTCGAGGAAGAACGTCTATTGTATCTTATGCAATTAGATGAGACCCATCGTGATGCCACCCTAGTTATTGAAACCCAGAAGATGTGTGTGAAAGCCCAATATGAAAAACATGTCAAGCCACATGTTTTCTTTGAGGGTGATTTAGTTCTCCTCTATGAACAAGATTGTGATCTACTAGGAGCCGAAAAATTTGAAGTGATGTGGCAAGGTCCCTTTATCGTCAAATGAGTGTTAGAGAAGGGAGCTTACGAGTTAGTGGATTATGATGGCATTCCTTTGAGTGAACCCAGAAATGGGCTTTACTTGAAGAAATACTATGCTTATACCATCTTTGCATGAGTTCTTTTACTTTTACTGTATCATACTCTTGTGTGCTACTTTTGTTCACTTTTCATTATTTAGTTTCGACCCCCAACTGCTTACCTTGCACTACTTCACTACCCTATATTAGCTTCGGTGATGGTTCTAGTCGTAGTACTCAGAACCTAGCTTCTGTTTCTTGGGATATCTATGCACCCAAAACGAACTTATCAACCTGCAAGGTGTTTGCCTCGGTCGTGCAACCAATAATATCATAGAATATAGCGCAATCATCGAATTGTTGACCGACGCTATTTCACTTGGGATTCGTCATCTTGTTGTATGACTTGATTCATAGCTAATAGTGCTACAGTTAAGTATATTATATACTATCTGAAGCCCTACTTTGTTATGGGTATATTTACGAATTCGCCTCTTGGAACGTTATTTTGAGTATATTGAATATCGAAACATTCCTAGATGTCTAAATATGTTAACTGATGCATTAGCTAATTATGTGTTAGATAGACATTTGAGACATTTATAAATCCAATCACACATCACATGTTGTATATAAAGCAAAGTAAGTCGGTAGAAGCCTCATGTATATATATAACAATAAAATGTTTTACAAAATGGTGTTTTTTGTCCAGAGACCAAAATATCAAAATATGAAGCCTATGGATTCTACAAAATAGCATCATGGATGTTGCTCACAGTAGCATTCTACTACTCGTGCTACCCTATGGAGTAGTCAGTTGAGTGAACCAGACACGCCTACAATGTGGCATTGATAACACCTCGGAATCTCGTTGATCGAGATATCTGGGATGTTTGTTGTCAAACCCTCTAAATTTTTCTCGACCACTTCATAATCTTCAGCATCCCATCCTGCTATTATTGTTGCTTCCCCTCGCCTCTGAATGGGGGAATTTCTCGGAGGCCGATGTGGACCTACACATGCATGGTCAAAAATTTTTGATTAGTCATTGGATAGAAAGCATAAAAAAACATCTTATATTCTAAAAAATTCACAAAAACACCATAAAAACAAAATGTTTTTCTTACCTAGGTCCCCCCACTGAAAACCCTCAGGTAGAACCAAATCGGGGTCACCTAGAAAATCCAAGCTAGCATAGGCCTAACCATATATCATCAATATCTATGGCCTCATCCAGTCAAAGAATGCATCATTGTATTTAATAATGGGACCCACTACATGTCAGGCCATGAGATCACACCATCACTTCATTCGCGAATATCATGGCGCTGGTATACCCCACTCTACCTGTAGGCGTAAATGAGGGACTCTTTCTAGAAATAAAGACACCAAAATGGATCCGTACCTTAATTGCTTAAGGTCCCCATTCTTGCTCTTGGTTAACTGTGTCTTTATACTGCGAAGGAGACCATTGCACCAGTTGAACACTCGAGGTTTTTTGCATTCCACGGCATACTGAAAATAACTTTGGAGGGTCATGTGCAGAGATGCACTTCCCTCCATCCGTGCAATGGTAGACAAAATGGTCTAGAGATTTAAATCCTGAACACCTCTGATGGCTACCTTACCTTTGCGCCTCTCAAGCTCAGGTTTGCAGTACTGACGGATGTATTCGCTCATCGGAAAACCACCACCTCGACCTCCTGTTAAGGTCAAATGTGCTCCAGGATGGGATAACCCCGTCAAAAAGTAAATGTCTTTGATATACAAGGAAATAACATGGACACCCACATGAAAAACCTGTTGGTCTACATCCCACATGTGGACCAAATATTCTAATAGCCTCAGTTGAGCTCTCATGCCCTGGATTTTAAAAACTTTTAACAATCCGCACTGTCGAAGGGCATTGACGGTGTTGGGATCATTCAAGGCCATGAATTCATCATCCCCGTGTTCCCATTCTCTCCATTCCAACATTTTCGCAATAAAATACCTGCATGGAGAGGAGGAAAATAAGTTAGCATCTTCAAAACATTGATTTTGAAATTCTTTTTGGGCAAACGCATGCATAATTTTTTTGGGTTTTCGGCCACCGCAGACGAACTTTTATTACACTGCGGGGTTTTCGTAGGTGAGCCATACGACACCTATGGAAATCATTGATTTATGTAGGTCCCAATACTAGCCACCTACGAAGGCCTTAGCGCGAGCCTACCGACCCAAAATCTCATCCAAAAATTACTTTTTAACCAAAATAAATGAATTTTAATCCATTGAAAAAGAAGAGGATGTGGAGCTTACCGTGTTGACGAAGACCATTTGTTGAGTGGTAACCCATGCTTATCGCAATCGACAGCCGAAAAATGAGGTAAAAACAGGGTTTCTAGACAAGTTTTGAATGAAATGCAAATGAAATAGCAATAAGAGGTTTTACCCCTATTTATTCAACTATTTTCTTTTTCTCGTAATATTTTATATTATTTTAATGCATTTTATCATAACCTAAAATTCTAATGGTCCGATGAGTCTTTTATTTTTCGTGGGTGGAAAGACTAAAGTCCTGAACAATGCAATATGGATGTCTTTTTTATTCGTTTTTCTTTTTGTTACATATATCAGCACTTTTTAGGGTTTTTTAGAAAAACCTCGAGCCTAGTCTTTGTTCATTCTCATGCTCGAAAATAGATGAGAACATAACCGAGTATACTTTTGTCATTTTTTCGTACTCATTATGGAAACATGAAAATCGGAACCCATGGAGTATCCTTTAAGCTCTTTTCGCACTCCATAAAAATAAAAAGATTTATGAGCGACCTTGTTCTTTTCACGCTTGTAAAATTATTTGAAGAAAACGTTCGATGGGCGATAGTTTATCACTTTTTCGGTCTTGTCGAATTACTTTACAAAAAAGGAATTGAGAGATTTCTCTTTAATGTGTTTTTCAGACTCTATAAACATGAAAAACTCTCGAGTTTTCTATCTTTGGACTCGTTAAACAAACATCAAAAGACCCACCTGGGACCAAACCACTCCTTAGGGTTCGTTAAATATACTCTGAGGGACTCGTCCAAAGGATGAGCTTACATAAACAAGCATATGTTATCCTCCTCAAGCTTGCGTAAAAATAATGAGGTACTCACCACAAATGGTGGGGGGGGATTTGGGAAAGAAATATGTCTCTGTAAATATGTTAGTGGCAGTACTAGTCACTCTTGAACATGACACCCCCCTTCATCTTTTTGAATCTGGGTTGGGAAATCCATTTTCCTCTCATCTGATTTTCTGCCAGTTCATATCTTGGGTTGTCTTTGAGTCAATGATGCCAACATTATTTTCGTGTTGTTCATATGTTCAAGAGCAGTCCAAACAAGCCCTCCCTTAAGTCGTCCATCTTCAATTGTTAATTCTTACCATGTCGGCCTTCCCTACGTCAGTTTCAAATCATTTTCATACTTTGATCTACCCTAAATCTGTTACTTATTTTGTGTCACTGATGGGGGATACATTAAGGCCCTCCTGTGATGAGTCTTTTCCTATCAAATTCAACTCATCATCTGGGAACAACACTTGGAAATAGTTTAGTACCTTAGGGCTTGCATGCCTCAATGGCAGGTTTCTTCACTTTCGACGGTGGATTCACATCATTGGTCCCTGATAGGGAGATTCCATCGGGTGTTCGACTTCAATTCATTTATTCACATTTGTTGGATTGTACTAAGGTACCTTGGGAGTCATTGACATCAATGGTTATTTCCCTCGCACTTGTTAACAGTTTTCATCAATGACTAGTAATCCAGTGGTTTCTACCATTTTCGACTTCAGCACCTGTAATCACATGGTTAGATTCATACTTGCGGATGACAGGGTTGAATACACTAGATCTCATCATTTTGGTCCAGGCTGTGATGGAGTATTTATGATCTCTAATACTTAAGCTTTCTAATACATGGATCCACGGTGTATTTCTGGTGGCTAAGTAGAGTCTTGATGACATGGATCCATAGTGTATGATTGGTGGCCATGACTTACATTTATGATTTAAATCATTTGTAGTCTGAGCATGGGAATGCCTACCTCAGAAGTGGTATACCTTTATGCAGATGCTTGATTGTTTGCAGGTTCTTGATTGGTGTATTCCTTGTTCCCGACACACACACGCATTTACAAAGTATTTCGGTTGTCACGAGTTCCAGCCTCATACTTTGGGGGGCATGTTGTTACACATTATTTTGGTCACTCTAATGATGACCCTAGAGGCATGTGTTCAGGGTCTCAAAACAATCTTTTACATGGGAAAAATGACTTAGTTCTTTCCCTACAAGGCATATTTTTATAATGATGTCACAGGCATACAGTGGTACACAGTGCGGAAATCCATGATTTTCGTAGGTTGTTCTATGCCTGGATTGTGGTATTTATACATGTTGCTATATAGGTAGGGTACGACGACATTTGAAGCTAAGGAAAAGAAGAATTTTCTAGAAGTTTCTAGAAGGGGAATATTTTGGAATGTGAAGTGGCATCTGTATGGTTGTGATCCTACTAGATTCTCTGATTTGGTGGGATCATCTGCATCCTTGTAACCACTTCATCTTCTCTTATATAATAATGAATTTCTCATGGAAAAGGTTAAGAAAGATTGAGCAAAGAATTGTTGAAATAATAGGCTGAAGATTGTGTGAAGGATCCCATTACAATTGATGCTTGAGGACTCCATTTGTCCATCAAGCTTTTTTGGACCATCTTCATACAAATTCAGAGAAAGTGTATGTGTGTGTTGGAACAAAGGACCATCGAAAGGGGACTTGTGACATCAAGGCAATTTGGTTGTATCTTCCACTTTTACTTAATATGATACAGTGACATGTTTCTTTCCCATAAAATCATTAGTGTTTTATTACATGACTCCTTGATCACATGTTTAGGTCTCCATTGAATCTACAATTGTTTCTTTCACTTTGGTTGGTTTGTGTCATTGTGAATCTGATCTCACAAGAGAACCGGAGTAAAGAAGGGACAACATAGATATAAGGAAGCGATATCTAAAGGTATGTCATCTATTCCTTCTTTGGTAGTAAATTCAATGGTAGTAACTTAGGGAAAGCGTCATGTCCTGTCTTGTTTTGTTCTAGATCTAGATGGATCTAGGGATATTAGTTTATGTCCACATGCACTGATTTATCCAATAACACCAGACCAATTCCTTCTCACCGGTATTTTCAATTTTTAGGAGTCTGAAAAACTTAAAGAAAACTCCATCTGGTAGATGTCCTCCTTATTCATTTATCTACATGAGAACATAACCAACTTTTTTTTTTTGTTAGTTACATCAAAAACATAAAAATTCTATCTAATGACACACCTATTTACAAATATGTACATAGCCAAATTAATTCACACAATCAAACTTACTGTGGTGGGTCAGTAGGAGGAGAAACCCCCTTGCTTACTAGTTGCATTTCGGAATTTTGAAGAACATGTTTGACAAAATCCTCTTTGGATAGAGGCTTATCATAAACCTTCAATCGATGTCCATTTATGACAAAGGGAGTCTGATTCTCATCAATATTATTTATCTTTATTGAACCATTGTCATAAACGGTATCAACTTCCTAGGGTCTCAACCATCTAGTAGACAAATTACCTTTAAAATTCTTGAACCTACTATCATACAAGAGGGCCCAATCACCTGACTGAAAATACTTCTTTTTGATGTACTTTTCATGCCATTTGGTCCTTTGTTCTTGTATAAGGGTGGTCCTTTGAAGAGCATCTTGTTTGATCTCATCAATCTCATTCAATTGCAATAGCCTTTGTTTTTTAGCCCCATCCAGATCCATCCCTAATTGTATGGTAGTACTAAAGGTTTTTACTTGAAATTCTATGGGAAGTAGCACCTGCTTCCCATGCACCAACTCATCTGGTGTATGGCCTATTGTGTTTCTCCAAGCTATCATATAGTCCCATAAGGCCTCAAACAACCTATCAACCTAGTCTTTGTGATGCAGTTGAACAATATTGGTAAGAATAGACTTTATCACCTTGTTAGTTGATTCCACCTACCCATTTTCTTGAGGGTGATAAGGCAAAGTTTTTCTATGTATGATTCTGTACTGTTTAGTAAGAGATTTGACCAAATTGGAGGTGAATAAGGTTCCTTGGTCAGTGACTATTTCTCGAGGTACACCGAAACAAGTAAATATTTCTTCAAAGAGAAAGTCTACAACAGATTGTTCCTTAACAGAATATAAATCTTTAGCTTCCACCTATTTGGTCACATAATCTATGCAGACCACGATGTACTTCTTCCTTTGAGACATAGGGTTAATGGGTCCTACAAAATCCAAAGCCCATTTTTTAAAAGGTTCAATTACTACCTGAGCTTGGATGGGCATCTCATCGACTGTAGTAGGTTTTCCCATCCTTTGGAAATCATCACAGTTGGCCACATACTTCTTTGCATATTTGAAAATAGTTGTTCAATAGTAGTCAGACTGTAGAATCTTGTATGTTGTCCTTTTATCAACAAAATGGCCTCCACATGGACCATCATGATAGGCTTTGAAAATATCATGCATCTCATCCTCCCGAACACACCTTCTGATCACCAAATCAAGCCCAGATCAGTATAAGCAATCATTATGCCACATGTAAATGACACTTAGCTGGAAAATTCTTTGTTTCTCTCAGGAGGACAGATTCTGAGGTAGATTTCTTGTTACAAGATAGTTGGCTGCATCTCCATACCAAGGAATGTAAGTAGAAATAGCTAATAGATGCTCATCTGAAAAATCATCTACTAGAGTATTATCATCTGAATGAATGAGTCTAGACAAGAAATCAGCAACTAAATTATCTTTAGTAGGCCTATCAATGATGGTGATATTGAATTCTTATAGTAATAATAGCCATCTAGTCACTCTAGCATTTTTAATGGGCTTGTTCATTAACAATCTGATGGATGAATGGTCGGTATGTACAAAGACTTCATACCCTGTTATGTAGTGTCTAAACTTGTTAATGGCATGTACTACTGACAAAAATTATTTTTCCGTGATAGTGTAATTTACTTCAGTAGGTGAAAGATTCTTGTTGACAAAGTATATAGCATAAGGAATTTGACCTTCCCTTTGTCCTAAGACAACCCCCAAAGTGATATCGGAGGCATCTGTGAAAATATGAAAAGGAAGAGATCGGTTTGGTCTTCTCAAAACAAGGGCACTTGACAACTTTGTTTTCAAAATTTCAAAGGAGATTTGGCATTGTTCATTCCAACAAAATTCAGCCTCTTTTGTTAACAATTTGAACAGTGGGGTAGCTAGATTCGTAAAATTTTGAATGAAACTCCTATAGTAACCAACACGCCCTAAAAAAAATTTGACTTCTTTCTGTGAGCTAGGGATTTTCATTTGGGAAATAATGTCAATCTTGGCAGGGTATACTCTTATTCCAGTACCAGATATGTGGTGACCTAGAACAATTCCTTCAGTGAGCATCATTCTAGAATTTTCATAACTAAGGGAAAGGTTGGTTTCTTTACACCTGAGCAGTACTTTCTCCAAATTGTCCAATGCCTATTGGAAATCATCCCCATACACTGTGAAGTCATCCATGTAGACTTCTACACAGTCATGGGTCAAATCAGAGAAAATGTCCAAGACAACCCTTTGAAAGGTAGCAGGGGCATTACACAAACCAAAAGGAAGAACCCTATAGGAATAGGTCCCCCATGGGAAGGTAAATGTGGATTTGTCCTGGTCTTCTGGTGAAATTTTGATTTTATTGTAACCACTAAACCCATCCAAGAAAGAAAAATACCTCTTCCCAAACAAAGTGTCCAAGACCTGGTCTATGAAAGGAAAAGGAAAGTAATCTCTATAGGTAGCCTTGTCCAATTCTCTAAATTCTACACAAATCCTCCATTCACCATTTTTCTTAGGGACAATAACTAATGGGTAGACCCACTTGCTATATGATATAGGTAGATGAAATTGGCTTGTAGGAGTTTCTAGAGTTCTTCTTTCACTATGTCTTTCAAGGTTGGATTCATTCTTCTTTGGGGTTCCCTAACATGTCTGATCTGATCATTAGTGTAAATATGATGCATACAAGTGTCTGGGTGGATCCCTTTCATGTCAGAGTAACCCCATGCAAAAGAACCAGATTTCCCTTGAATCATCTGTGTCAACTTTTGTTGTTGATCTGTTTCTAAGCTAGCATTGATATACAAAAAATTTCTAGGACTGATTTCAACAGCCTAAACAACATATTATTTCCCTTCATCTATTTTTGAAATGATGGCTATTGTAGAGGTGGAGGGGTGTCAAATTTCTTGGAATTTAGAGCTAAAGATATGTGTATATTCAGGAAAAGATTGAGGATATTCAATGCATTCTGAATCAGCCAAAGATAGGCTTAAGATTTGTTCTTCAGTTTTCTCTTGAACTCCTTTTACTTGTTTGAGTGTCAACAAGGGATGAGTACATTCCTCCTCCCCATAGGGATTCTCCAACTAGAGAGGAACTTCAGTGGTTGGTTGGGCAGGGAGAAAAAGGATAAGTTTTTGACTTTGACTGTGTTCGACAACATAGGTATTCCAACAGAGGACGAACACCTTCAGTAACCACTCACATAACCAGATCAAAGATCAACACACCGATGTTTTCACGTGGTAAAACCCCTACGGGGAAACATCCACGGCCCCAGCCAACGCGGC
>ML849134.1:8330-32795 GCA_009831015.1 Picea engelmannii
CCACGATCCAATGAAACTAGTCCCACTCAATTTGGATACTCTAGCAAGAAGTTATGATTGTTTTACTTGGAACACCTTCTTGAGACTAGTCAATAGGACTAGTCAGATACCCTATCTTACACAAGGTGTATCTACAAATTTAACATGACCCAGAAGCTAAAAATTTTACCACAGATACCTTACTAATTTTTGTAAATGGCCTCTAGAGTTTAGGGTCTGAAACATTATAGAAAAGTTTTTATAGCAAAAATTCCGCAATGACTCATTTCAGGATGATTCCAGAACCCTATATTGTACGGGCTGTATCTCTGAAATTATAAGGCCTCAAGAACTAAATTTTTAACCCAACGTACCTTGATCTGTCTAATAAATATATTCCAAGACGTTCCTTCTGAAACATTGTAGAAAAAAATTTATAGCGAAAATTCCATGGTGTCTCATATGTAGCAGCGAAACCCCAAGACCTTGAGCTCTGATACCATATGTTAAGAACCAAACATCAATATAGCATAGAAAAAACTTAGGAAAAGTACTCAACGCCTTGAAAAAGAGATAATTTTAGATAATAGGCCTCTTCAAGGGGGAAACCTCCTTTTACCCCACTTAAATGTTCAAGTACAAGATGATTCAAAATGAAAATGTCTCATTGGTATATATAGGAGACTAGGAGGTATAATTACAACTAATGGCCTAGAGCCAACATAAATAAATTAACATTACTAATATAATATGCCCCAATTAAGGGGTAATGAGCCGATATTATGGCTTAACACAACCAATAATGAAAACTACTGACAAAGGCGAGGAAATCACCAATAAGGTATAATAGAATCCAAGAAACTCCATGAATCCAAATGTGTGAATATATTTCATGCCATATAACACAAGGGGAACCCTCCAGTCAGTGACCAATGGAGAGATGTCATTTTTTGGGTTCAAGGTCACCTACCAATGATGAAAGTAGGCCTAGGGTGCAAGGTAGGACAACAACTTCATGTGATTCTAAGGTTCACTTGTAAGAGGATGGCCAACATGCAAGGTCAAAGAGTTTTGAGGAATCATTGACACAGACTTAGACTTCCTTTGAACAAGAGCATGAGATAGAGGAGTAATTTAGGCAACATAGACATAACACTTATCATTCAAAAAAGTTTGTGATGCAAGAGGCATCAACAAACTCTCCAAGTTGAAGGAGTATACTCCAAGTAACGAGGTCATCTTCCTAAAGTTATGCTAAACCTAAAACTTGGAAGAAATGGACTCAAGAATTTGTGCTCTATTAAAAGGTGACACGACTGTTGCTGATAGGAGATAATATTCTCTTCCCACCCGTATTTTTTTGTTTTTTCATAGAAAAAGAAATGCTATGGTACAGGAGAGGAAACAAGTGTCACAAGTAAGCAACTAGTTCCAAGCACCAGAACATGCCTATGCTCAATGAAGGGAAGTGCATGTGGGACATGGACACTCGGGGGGATGTTTCCTCTATGTGTAAAGGGATGTCAAGTTGCAAAGGATATATAGAAGGAATTTCCTTGCTAATGTTGAGAATGGCAAAGGAAACAGGGCTTATAACAAGAAAGTGGGAACCAAAATTAGGCTCAACAATGGAAGTCGGATAATGGATGCAACTACAACTTAACTCAAAAATATCATTTTCATAGATTTAGTCCCCTAGGCTCAAAAAACTATAAAATAATACCCATGAGAACTCTTCTAGCCAATGGTGACTAGAGTATTCATTTTTCATAAATATTCTATTTGGTATAGAAAAGGGTTAGACTTATACCAAAATACACATCCTTTAAAATCCATTTAACGAGTGTGAAAGAGACAAGTTCACTTGGCAATATTTCTCATTTTTTCGGTAGTCGGAAAAGAGATTAACCAAGAAATGAAGGGAGTCCCATAAGTAGTGGTTATAATTAGATTGAGCAAGATCAATGATGTTCAAATGCAATGTCATATCGGGACTATAAGAGACTCCTAGACCTATGGAGTAACTTCTGCATGGGAACCGAATGACAAAAGTGTTCTAACTAGGGTACCCATGTTCGGTAAGTCTCTACCACTTAATAACGACACTTCTAGTAGCATCAAGAAGGTTATGTGTCACTACCAAATGGTTTTGTACCTAGGGAATATGAATCATGGTCATAAGATAATGCAAAAATGCAAAGCGGGGTGAAAACCTACCCTATATGCAAGTGATAGTAAATATATGCTAGAGGCACAAACGGGCTGAAGAGTGTCGGAAATACACAAAACCATGGACAAAACCACTTCAAACCTAGTCTTCTATTGCTCAATTAGTTCACTTGGTTTCAAAAATATGAAAGATAGGGTAAAACACTATTGAAAGTGGATGAAAATGTTTTACAAATAGTAAACAAAATATGACATTTACCATATCATTTGAGTTTTTTCACCCATATATTGCATTTTAGGCCATTTTATCCACGATCTTCCATCAACGATTCCAGGAGCTACGATCGACAAAATTTTAAACCGTATGTACCAAGTAAGTTCCCATGTTATCCTCTTTCATTTCAATGGTTTAATTTCTAGTTTAATATCCAATGTTTTAGTATTAGAGGCCGCAAATTAGAAATTATGGTGTACATGGGATGTAGTTCATCAGGTCATGTACACAACCTCATGTACATGGGAAAGTTAAATTATACCCTCATATATGATTCTGTATACGCGACTGTCATAAGGGTGTCCCACGTACAACTCCGTGAGAAAGGTTTTTGAAGAAATTAACTCAAAATTTGGTGTTTCCTTTGCATGATGGTTATTGAATGGAGGGAAATGGAACATGAGGTGGTGGATGTTGCAATAGAAAGAGATGTGAGGGCCCAACATTCTTTTTATATATGTGGGATCTATAAGTTTTGGGACATAAAATGGATGAGGGCCCAAGTGAGGTTTCTACAGACACTGATAAACTATTGGGATCCAGAGATCGAGGCATTCAACCTTGATGGGAAACCATTGAGGATTGAATTGGATGGTATCTACTTCATAACAAGATTTTCTCATTGGGGTGAAGTGGTGAATCTCAAAGCATGAGGGACTGGAGGTGGGATAACTAAGGAGGATTACATCGCCACCTACTGTATTGCAGGTACAGAGAAAGTGGGGAGACAACTCCCTATTAGGTAAATTGAGAACCTGAGTCAGAAGACTGTCATCCTAGTATGGATCGGCCTCACTGCATCAAGTGTCAAGTCCTGTCATGTTATATTTTGTGGAGTGTTTGAGACCCATGGATTACAATTGGTTCACATCACTATTGACCAACATGAAGAGCCAATTGAGGGATTGCAAACTCAGTAGGATGAGGAACTTTGGGTTCGCATCCATACTGTGTAGTTTTTATTTGAGAGAGTTACAACTTTGAGCCCGAGAGTAGAGATTAATCCACATGATATATGCGATCCATCCATGTCACGGTGGGCTGAGGTGATGCAACGACTAAGAGGTGGTAGGGTGTCGACCCCCTACTACGATGAGTTCTTCCAATAATGGCGACGACATATCATCGTGATCGATCACTACCCCTATGAGGGGATAAAATACTGAGGGGACTGAGATATGACATTTCGACTGGGATTCTCCTTTGGAGAGATCAGTGAGCATTGATTTTATATACTTCATTTTTTGTGTTTTTTTAGTTACATAGAGGAAAACAATAAAACACAAATATTTTTGTATGGTATCATGTATTAATGGTTATTTCTTTGACACAGACGTAGTTCCATGATGACCAGAGGGATATCCATGAAATTGGTGCAGAGGCCAAGGAGATGAGATGGTAGGTGGGGACGCAGAGAGAGTCATCCAAAATGTGTAGGGAAACCGGTCTCGTTTGATGCATTGGGTTCCTATGGTCCAGGTGGAGGATCTGCTAGAGGTGATGTAGCGATAGGTAGTGAGTGTACCCCTTGTGTGGGTGAGCCTCTTATGGAATCTGGAAAATTCCATAGTGTGTTATCATGACATGCAACTAGGACCTCGGGCATAGATTTCATGTTTATGTGATGTACCGATCGTATATGTATTCTAGGGATACAAGCCCCATTTTGTACTATGACACCATATTTTTTTTAAATACATAAAAAAAAATGTTTTGGTCTTCGGCTTTACTTGCATATCTTACAATGGATATATGAATGTATGTATGTTTTCATTCCTTATTTATGTGACAAATTCCAATCTAAAATGTAATTACCATATGCATCAGATACGTGATTAAAGCTTCTAGGTACATGATTGTAAGTAATAAAATCAAAATGTCATTCTAAAATTCATACCCGAAGGAAACATCAGAGTAGTGTAGGATCTATGACCTGGTAACTATCGTTCAATTGACATATAACTAACTAGGAATCCAAGCGAACTTCTAAATATTGAATGTCATGTGAAATGGAGTCACGCAATAGTTATATAACGACACTATACTCAACCACATTGTTCATTGATGACCCTAGAAAAACGCCACCCGAAGACACCAGTTGTCCCTCGGGTGAATAGATAACCCAAGTAGTGGAATCCATGTTCTGAGTATGAATACTAGCATCGTCTGTGAATCCTAAGAACACTAATGAATCTGTTGACATCTACCAACCAAAGGAAAACCCAATCATCAAGTCAGTGACACAAAATAATAAAAAGTGAAATATATACACTAACATACATTAGTATACAAATGTCATGCTCGAGATTGAAGGATAAAGTGTAATATGATTTAAGATAGAGCCCATTTTTGGGCTCATCCATCACATTCCCTTCATAATATTCTAATTTGTGGGCTCCTTTTTCAAGGACATGTCTCACGATGTAAAGATTGTGCCACAGGGGATTAAACTTTCCTTCCCCTAATGGTTCTTTAGCTTGGTCATAGAGAAGGACCAAGTCACCCTCAGTGTACATCCAGGGACATACATACTTATCATATTGGACCTTAACACGTCATTTATTCGCCTCAATTACCACAGTGGAATAGCGATGCTTCTCATCAAGCTTCTCTAGGTGTACAATGTGTTCTTCAAGATCAGTCGTGTTAGGTAGGATCTCTATTGACAACTCGGGAGAAGGGATTTCACATTCAATAGGAAGAATCGACTCCACCCTGTGATCTAACTGAAACAATGAGAAACTAGTGGGAGTATTTACCATAGTTCGGTATGCCCATAGTGCAATGTAAAGCATCACATGCCAATTAGATTTACTTTACCTGAAAGTATTTTGCAAAATAGTCTTCATAGATTTATTCATGACCTTTGCTTGTCCATTTTCCTAGGGATAGTATGGTGATGAATGGTCATGTTTAAAACTCAGTCTAGATGTTAACTCTGTCATCATTTCATTATGGAAGTGACTGCCATGATCAATGACAATATTCTTCAGGATTATGAACCGAGCTATAATCTAATTGAATACGAAAAATGTTGCAGTCTCACCATCAGATTTAAAGGTAGGCATGGTCTCAACCCATTTAGTAAAACAATCCACAACCTCAATAATGTGATGATGCCCCCCAGCTGAGGTTGGGTTGTAGTCCATAAAATCCACCCCCACTTAGTAAAGGGACCGACAGTGATTACTGTGTCAAGAGGGATAAGGTGTGATTGCATATTATGAGCGAACACCTATAAAGGGTGGCACTTCTTGATCACTTCAATGCAATATTTAAATATCGATGGCCAAAAATAACCAACTCACAATATCTTTTGGGATTTCGCAAGCCCAAATAAGTGACCAATACATGCCCCACTGTGGCATTCATTGAGAAAATATTCATCCTCTTTGTGAGTCAAACAATGATGCAAAATATTACCCACCCCTTGATGATATAATGTATCACCGATAATGAGGTAGTTTTTGGCCTGATGGCATATGCATCATTGGTCGTGTCTCGAAAGATGTTGGGGAAGCTTCATGGTTTGAAGGTAGATTGAAATATCTCCATACCAAAGGTTCAAACAAGATGTAAGGAAGATGTGTTCTGCCATGAATGAATAATCATGAAAAATATCCCCATCCTGCCTAGGGAAGTCCGAAATCAGTTCTACAAGAACTAGCGACTTCTTGGATTTTGTAGAAGAAAAATCAAGATCAAATTTCTGTAGAATCACAATCCATTTATTTTACTTCCCCCCTATGATACGTCGTGTAAGTACATATTGAAATGGATTGACATCTGCAACTATGGTAGTCTTACATAGTAAGATATAATGATGTAATCATTGAACCGCATGTATGACTAGTAAGGCTAGCTTCTCCATGTGAGAATACTTAAATTCAAGACCAATTAGATTTTGGCTAAGGTAATAGATAACCTACCCATGGATCTCGTCATCTTCCTAAACTAGAACCATACCAATCATCCTGTTGAATGTGGCAATATAAAACAAGAAATATATATTGTAGTCCCGGGCCTTCAGCAGAGGTGTAGATACCAGGTATTTCTTAAGAGAATCGAAGTATTCCTAGGCTCGCTCATCCCATATGAATAGATTATCCTTCTTAAAAATATGCATGAAACCCTTAGTTATACTAGCACAGTTCTCTACGAAATGACACAGAGAGTTATCCTTCCCCTATAAACACTGAAGTTGTCAAATATTACGCGGGGGAGGTAGTTGAAGTATTGCCTCAACCTTCATAGGATCCACCATGATCCCATGCTCAGAAACTATGAAACCCAAAAGGCGGCCAGAACTAACGCAAAATATGCATTTGTGAGGGTTCAATGCGATAATAGAGGAATATCTAAAATACAATTAGAAGGTGAGTCAAATGATCAACCCTCTTTCAATAGTGAGCAACGAGAGTTTCTAAATATGCTTCAAAAATTTTCTTACTATCGTGAAACACAAGGCTCATTGCATGTTGGAAGGTTTCTCTAGGGTTTTCAGGATTGGAAGGCATTTTCCAGTATGCAAAGGTACCACAAGGACAAATAAAATTCGTCTTCTGTTGATCCTCGGGTTTAATTTGAATTTGATTATAACCTGAAAATTCACCCATAAAAGAAAATACTTCTCTTCCTGCACACTCTTCAATAATCTAATCAATGAAAAGAGTGGGGAAATTATCTCTCGGACATGCTTTGTTTAGGTACCTAAAATAAATACATAGGAGGATGGTTCCTTGCTTTGTACCAATAGGAACAGGGTTGGATACCCATTCGGTCAAGGGAACTAGGTAGATGAAGCCAGCGTTAAGAAACTTCTCCCTTTTTCCTTAATAGTAGGGGCCTTCCTAGGATTTACAGCTCTAAGTATTTTTCGAACAGGTTTAGCATTTAGATAAGTTTTAATTTTGTGTTCGAAAATACTGGGGTTGATTCCTGGCATCTCTTCATATGACCAAGAAAATACATCTCAGAACTATTTGAAGAGATCGGTGTAGTTCTAAATTTCTTAAAGAGAACAATCTCCACCTATATATAATTTTTGAATTTTACCAGGGGTTAAAGAGATGTCAATCATGACGATTGGAGAAATATTCACCATGTTTCTTTCGGCATATACACCATCCATATCTAACAGAACCACAACATGACCGAGCATCTCACTCAAGGTGGGCCTACACTCATCCTATTCAATCCATTCAAGCCCCGAGAGAAAATAACATCTACGATGAAGGTCGTCCCAAGGCCTATCTAGACCAGGCATGGCCTCTATTATGGCTTCATTCGAGGGTAAAATATCATCGAAGAAGTCACATGAATAAGATGATTGGACATCCCATGTGGCTCTATGATGAGATACACCTCGTCAATCCACAAGGAGGGAGGATTTGGATCTGCATGAGCTTCTAGTATAGCTTGATATGAAATCTCTACTACGAAAAATGGAATTTACATCCCAATGTGTGAATGAACTTCATATGACACATTCAAAAAAGGTAGGGTCCATGGGTAAATAAGATATCACGTATGGAAAGGAATGGAATATAGTGACGATGAAGACTCACCGAAGATGGAATTGATTTGTGTGATTGGTGCTGAGAAAATGAAATTTCCCATCAAGGGGGCATACATACTGACACCAACGTTCTCATTTTCCTGCTGATAATTATCAATAATGGGGACCAAGGGTCCTGCATATGTAGAAGGACTAGGATACGCAAAGGGCAACTTGTCGATCATCATTATCTTCCCTTCATGAGGAAAGCATAAAAATTAGAAAACCGATGACACAACAGTTGTCATAGCGTAACTCCAATTATGCCCCAATAAAATATTGTAGTTGAGAGGTGCATCAACCACCTCGACCTCGACCTCCGTGTTCTTTTCACCTAACTGGACCAAGAAAGCATGAAGAATACCATGGGGTCTAAATCAACGTTCATGGAATGCGGTCAACATGGTCATGGAATGAGAAAGTGACAGAGAGCCAATGGATTTCCAACAAGATAAATACATAACAGATGTCAAAGAGCCTTCATCAATGACAGTACGCTTGATGGTGACATTCATACCTTCCACATGGATATGAAAGGCCACATTATAAGGAAAGTGAGGCTTGAAATCTACAACATCAAACTTGATAACTTTTCAACAACTTAGGTCTATAGATCCTAAAGCAGATAACAAGGCATTCCTTTATGTGGGACATGTCTCGAGCACCTCTAAGGCCAACATTGTGCATGGTGTTTGGTCCAAATCCTTGAAAATCGAGTAATTTTGGGTGGCTCTGGCATTAGGATTGTGGGCATAGGGCTTAAGGACTCCTTTCAAAATATGTGTTGGGTATGTGTTATATTATTTTCATGAGTATGTGTTATATTCTTTGGGAAAACAAAATTATGCATCAGGACCACATTGTTTCTACCTCGGGACCACATTATATTTAGGTGGTTTTTTGGCACATGGTTTCTTTGCTGATGGTTTTCTATTTCTAGTTAAGGAATTAGGGTTTTGGACTAATACAGGTCATTGGGTTAGGTTTTTGGATGCCATTGGCAGCTCGTATATCTATCTTTTATTGTAAACATTGTAACATGATGAATAATATAGAATATGATGGTTTTCCCAGTTTGGGTTTCCAAGGGAAAAATATATGTGTAATGTTTGTATTTGGCATTGTATCTTTTATGTTCCTTTACTAAATATCTGTTTGCAGTAGATATTGTACAAGGTTAGAATTTACATTTGGTATCAAAGCTTTATTAGCTTCAGGGGGATGCCTTTGTGGTCAAGGGTTTGGCTTGGGACTGTGATAAGCCTTGTTACACTGGGAGATCTGTGATATTTCTTTTTCAAGTGAAAATAAATGGCAAGCAATTCGAAGATGGAGATCAAGAAGTTTAATGGGAAACATTTTGAGTTGTGGAAGCTCAATATGGAATATCTATTGGTGGACAGAGATCAGTCGATCGTGGTAGATCCAGGTACTGCACCTACAAGAACTTCTATAGATGACTGGAAAAGGTTGGATCAGAAGGAAAAGAGCACAACCCGACTGTGTCTCTCTGATTCAGTATTACTGAATGTGTTAGAGGAATCTATAGCCAAGTATTTATGGGAAAAATTGGGGAAGTTGTATCAGTCTAAGTCCCTGGTAAATAAACTATTCCTAAGAAAGAAGCTCTATAACTTGAGGATGAGAGATGGAGACTTGGTGGTAGAGCATTTGAACGCCTTCAATACTGTGGTAAGTTAGTTAGTATATGTTGAGATTAAAATTTCAGATGAAGATAAATGTATCAGTTTACTATGTTCTTTACCAGACTCGTGGGATAGTTTGGTTGTGGCCATAGGTAGTAATACAACTTCCTTGAAGTTTGAAGAAGTGGTCTCATCCTTTTTGTTAGAGGATATTAGACAAAAGAATATGCAATGACAGAGCACAGACACATTATTTGCAAGAGGATGTTCCCAAGAAAGGAATAGATCTAATTTCTCAAGTGGGAGATCTAAGTCTAAGGGTAGATATAAATCCCCCAGAAAGTTTGTAAGGGTATGTTGGAGATGTGGAAAAGAAGGGCACTACAAGAAGCAGTGTATATCCAAGGTTGAGAAAAAGAAGGGATCTAAAGAATCTCATTCTATAGAAGAAAATACCTCCAAGGAAGAAAGAGGGGATGTGTAATTGGCCTCTTCAAAAACACATGCAGATCATGAGGCGTGGTTGGTTGGCTCTGGTGCATCCTTTCAAATGACCCCCCACAGGGAGTGGTTCTGTGAATACGAAAGGTATGATAGAGGTAATGTTTTCTTAGGTAATTATTTGACAACTAGAATCATAGGAAGAGGAAGTGTCAAGTTGAAGCTCATGGATGGAAGGATTAGAACACTTAATGGTGTTATGCACATCCCAGGTTTGGCCAGAAAAATGATTTATGTAAGCAAAATGGATGATGCAGGGGTAAAAACAATATTTGAAAAGGAAACCTGCAGGATGGTTTGAGGAGCAATGGTGTTGCTGAGGGAATTTCGGTTTGGAACTCTGTATAAGCTACAAGGAAGAACTATTAGTGATGGGTGTAATAGTTCCATTGTTCTTGATATTGGATTTGAAGAAGAAAGAACTCCTACAGTCTCTAGAGAAAAGGTTATGCTCTGGCATCAAAGACTGGGGAATATCGGAGAGAAGGGTCTTCGACTACTACACGATAAAGGTATGATTGAAGGTATGACTAACTTCTCTCTGGATTTTGATTTCTGTGAACATTGTCTATATGGGAAGAAGAATCAAGTAAGATTCCCCTCTGGAGCAATGAGGGAAGAAAGAATTTTAAAGCTAGTTTACAGTGATGTTTTTGGACCTGTGTCGGCCCCATCATTGGGAAAATCTGTATACTATGTCGAATTTATAGATGAATTCTTGAGGAAGACTTGGATATATTTCCTTAGGAAGAAATCTGAAGTCTTTGAAAAGTTTAAAGAGTTTAAGGCTCTTGTTGAGAATCAAATAGAGAAAAAAATTAAGGTGTTGAGGACAGATAATACCGGAGATTTTTGTGGAAATTAATTTGAAGAATTCTATAAGAAGTGTGGTATAGCAGGGCAGAAGACTAATCCATATACACCTCAGTAGAATGGATTTGCAGAAAGAATGAACAAGATGATGATGGAAAAATCAAGGTGCATGCTCAGTGGTGTTGGGTTAGGGCAAGAATTATGGGTAGAGGTAGTGGGTAATTCATGTTACCTGGTCAACAAATCATCCTCACCAACATTGGATGAAAAGAACCCACAAGAGGTATGGACTGGTAAGGAACCTTCTTTCACACATCTCAAGGTTTTTGGCTGCGATGCATATGTTCATGTTCCAAAGGAAAATAGGAGTAAGCTTGATAACAAGGCTGAAAAGTGTATCATTATTGGATATAAAGATGGTCTCAAAGGTTATAAGCTTTAGAACCCAGAAACTAAGAAGGTAGTGTATAACCGAGATGTGGTATTTAGAGAAATGAAGGATGATGTTAAACAGGAAGTCCTACCAAGTAAGGAATACTCAGAGAAGATAGATTTTGATTTAAATGATGATGAATCATACTCTACAGAAGAAGAAGATCCTCATACTCTAGTATTGGGGAGATCAGATCAAGAAGAATACTACCGGAAAGGTATATTCCATCTGATTTGCATTCAAATTTTTCTTTGTCTATTACTGATGATGATCCTAGAACTATCAGGAAGGAAGTGGATTCAGAGGATGGAAATCTCTGGAAAAGGGCCATGGACGAAGAAATGGCATCTTTGGATAAGAATGAGGCTTGGGATCTACTGGATTTGCCAACTAGAAGAAATCCCATTGGCAGAAAATGGGTATTTAAAAATAAGATGAATGCAGAAGGAAAAGTCGAGAAATAAAAGCTTGATTAGTAGAAAAGGGTTATTCCCAGGTTGAGGGAATAGATTTTGGTGAGATTTTTTCTCCTGTTGCCAAGTTAACCTCTATAATATTTTTGTTATCTGTTGTTGTTGCATTTAATTTTGAAGTAGAATAGATGGATGTGAAGACAACATTCCTGCATGGGGATCTGGAAGAAGAAATCTATATGAAGAAACCAGAAGGTTATCCTATGAAGGGAAAGAAGGCGCTGTTATGCAAGATGAAAAAGTCCCTGTATGGTTTAAAACAATCACCAAGGATGTGGTATCAAAAATTTGATACTTATATCCTGGTGTTACACATTATTTTGGTCACTCTGGTGATGTCTCTACAGTTATGTGTTCAGTCTCTCATAAGGACCTTTTGCCTGAGAAAAGTGATTGTTGTCTTCTTCTATAAAACATATTTTTAAGATGAGTTCGCAGGCTACATGTATTGTAGGGTGTGAGAAACCCTGATTCTCGTAGGCAACCCTATACTTGGAGTGCAAGATGTTCGCAGTATTCTCTATAGGTAGGGTGAGAACCTGTTTCAAAGCTTAAAAGGAAGAGGAAGTTACGAAGGTTATAGAAGAGGATCTTCTAGAAAATAAGTTGGCATTCGCATGGTTGGCATCCTACTGACTTCTTAGATTTAGTGGGATCATCCTCATCTCTTTAGCCATCTCTCCTTCTCCTATATAATGAAAGGTTTCTCAAGGAAGAGGTTAAGCAAGATTGAATAGAGAATTGATGAAATAATAGATTCAGAATTGTGTGAGGAATCATGTTTGAATTGATGCTTGAGGCCTCCATTTGTCTGTCAAGATACAACAGATCTTATTAATGCAAGTGTGGAGAAAGTGTGTGTGTTGGAATGAAGGCCCATCGAAAGGAATCTTGCAACATCAAGGCAATATGGTTGTATCTTCTGCTTTCATTTAATATAAATACAGTGGCATGTCCCTTTCCCATAAAATCACTCTTATTTTATTACATGACTCCTTGATCACATGTTTAAGTCTTCATTGAATATATTATTGTTTCTTTCACCTTGGTTGATTTGTGTCATTGTAGATATGATATCTCAAGGCTGCAAAAGCGAAGCAGGGACAACAGAGACATAAGGAAGCGATATCTAAAGGTATGTCATTTATTCCTTTCTCGATGATAAATTCAATGATTATGACTTAGGGGAAGTGTCATGCCCTGTCCTGTTTTGTTCTAGATCTAAGTGGATCTAGGGAGATTTGTTAATGTTTGCATATACCGATTTATCTAATAACAAAATTGGCGACTCCATTGGGGATAAAACTCATTTTGTGGTTTTTTGTTGGCCATTTTCTCTTAACCTACTTTTTTCATTGCCAACCAGTCTCTGAGTCTATAGGAGACCCTTATAGACTCTCTAGACCCAGAAGTTTACTCAAAATTTTTGTACTTTTTCCAAATTTTTCTTGATTACAAACCTTCTCGCACTATACCTCTCTATGGCCTGCAAGAATCATTGATGTTCACACCCTACTGTTCAGTTCAATGTGACCTTCTCGCACCATGCCTATATATAGACTGTGAGAATCCATAATTCTCGCACTATACCCCACTACCAAGCTGTGAACTCATTTGTAAAAGTTTTGGATTACGTCTTCTTGTCTTTTTGATGCCCAGATTTGTTAGTTTACCTGGGAAGAACTTCTTTTGCCAGTGTTTGACTCTTCTTACTCTTTTTCCCAATTTTTGCTTCTTGACCTTCTATCAACAAGGGTATAATCTTTGATACTGAGATCTGAGTGCTTGTTTGATAAAAAGCCTTTGATTGGATTAAAAGTTGGGATTAATTGTCCTTTTAGATTGCTTGCTGCTTGGAACTTTTTTTGGTCCATGTGCATTTGAAGAGATTTTTTCTTGTCAATTTATTATTTTTATCTTCATTGAAAGATCGACTTGGGTGTTTGTTGAGCATTTTATTTTCATTGGTTGCTTACTTTTTCTTAGTTCCATCCCTATTTTTTTGTTTCTAAACAAAAAAGTTAAAGACTTTTTCTTTTAAGAAATCATTTATTCAAAAAATATTGGCGTTAAAGTATTGAAAGAGAACGAATAGTGAATTTACATTGGCAATGATTGTTTGGTACTACATTTCAAAAGAGATCATACATCGTAGTTTGCATTATTCCAGAAAACTCCTCTTTCCCTAGTGTAGATAGAATTCATCGAACGGAAGTTTGTATCATTCATTTCTATTTACGCATTGTTGGGTTAGAGTCTTACAAAACATTGGTTTCATTTCCATCTCCCTCTTGCATAACAAACGACCTTTAATAATATTGAGCAACTTTAAAATTCAACTAGTAACATTTTCTAGGTATATTTTGCACCAACATTAGCTACGATAGAGATTTTGAATAGGTAGTGAGAAACACTCTCCAAAGTGCAAAACACACAATAGTATCTTGTGATAGGGAGTGTCAAATTTCATTTGCAACATTTTGTCCTGGGAAGCCCTTCTCACACAAGGGTCAAACTTGAGGTTGCATTGAGATTGACAGAGTTACTCACCCTGCTTTGTTGATCTCGGTGTAGAGATTGCACGTATTATAGGGGTCGCTTGAAGGTATACCCACAATGATGAGTGGAAGCCTCTCAAGTTGATTTCGGGCTAGATACCCTGCCCTTGCATGTGGATCAGACTGTCGATTGTTCCCCCAAGAATTATTGTTGTTTATGGTAACTTTAGTAGCCTATATTCTTAGCATCTTACGCAAGGTGACTGTGGAGGGGTAAGTCTTCACAGTACCTAGAATTGACGTTGGCCAGACTCACTCGGGCTCCTTGGAGGCTATACCCACGATTATGTGTGGGAGCTTGTAACAAGGTGTAAGTCTGTTAAGTAGGTTGTCAACGTAACTTTTCCACCCTAGCCCATCCCGTTCTTATCTCAACGTCACGAAGTTGGATTTCATCACCAACTAGTGATTTTGGAATAGGAAGGTCTTGTTTTCTTGGTTTCGACTCCTAGATTTTACCAGTGCATGTTGTTTGTTTCCGTAAGTTGGCCATAGAATTTCTTTCGTAAGATTTTAACTTGATCACCATTGACCCTCCACGCCGCTCACGTAGAATGCAAGGACTACCCCCAGAAGATCTGGAAGGTTCTCAACCCTTTCCTACCAACTCACCATAGGGCTCTCCTCAATAGAGTGAAGTCCAAGACATTGCCACTCCATGAGTGGAACGAACTAACTCTTTAGACCAATTTTGAATTACAGATTCTCTAGAGGGCTTGTGACTTCCTCCTAACTCTGTGAGACGTATTGTTCGAGTAAATTCATCTGAAGATATTGTTGTCGTGTATTCTGGATTACCAACCGGACCTTTCATAGGCCCTAAAGGTCAGTATCCTTTTTGGACTACTGGCATCTTTAGATGGGATCTCTTTGGCTCAGGAGCAAGCATTGATATCATTGTCACACCTGAGCCACCTGAAACATCCGATCCAGACGCGGTAACTTTTACTACTGCCTATTCTTTCCCTGGTTCGGATGCTCAGCCAACCGACCAAATCTTGACTATCCCCCTTCAAATGGCCCATTATACAATGGTCCCATATGCTACGAATATTCACACCAGGAATATGGTGGCTAGCCAAGCCCCCATTGGCACACTGCTTTCGCCCAAACTCACCCCGACGCTTCCTCTCGAATATCATGCGTTGAATTCTTCTATTCTTGTTCCTACATAAATCCCATCTGGGACTCCTAGCGTTTCAAATCCTTTTGAGCACCATATTGTTCTTGGTTTTATTCTGACACTTCCTCAACCCCCTTCTAGAGGGTCTCTTCCATCCCTTATTGGAGGAACTGACCCTAGTGGCACCATTCAGTATTTCACACCTAATTACCATATTCTTGTTGGTGGACAATTTCACCCTGGAGGCCAAACACAATTTCACCCTGGAAGTCAAATCTCAATTGGGACACAACCTCTAATTGGAGGGAAACCCCCACCTACCCCACCCATTGGATAGAACATACCTACAGAATTGGCCTAGTATTGGAACTATCTTATCAAAAATAATCCTCAATCGACTGGGGGACAACAACCTCAAACTAACTCTTTCATACCCCCTAGTACAAGCCAACCATATCTAGGTCCATCCAATTCCATTTGGGGCTTGAACGCTGAACCCAACGTCCTTATTCAAGGAAATCACCCTAACCAATACAACCCTATAGATTACATGCCTCCACACCAACAACTGAATCTACCCAGATCTTCACATTATATGAAAATTGCTTACGATCCTACTGGTATACCTACAGGACTTCCTCCCCAAAGTCACCAATACCCCCATGTGAATAGACAATTACCTTTCTTAGCCACACTAGACCTCCCTGATTTGTCTAGAATTTTAAACGATCCCATCTGTCACTCTCTTTAATGGCCTTCCATACCGACCAAACTACCTTCCGACATTCCTAAGTTCGATGGTAAACTAGGAGAGGACCCGAACAATCATGTAATGACTTTCCACCTTTGGTGTTCATCCAACTCTTTGATGGATGACTCTATTCGATTATGTCATTTTCAGCGAACTCTCATGGGTTCCGCCACAAAGTGGTATATAGAATTACCACGAGGTTTCTTCACTAACTTTAACACCCTTTCCATGGCTTTCCTCACCCACTACCAGTTACCGATCGGATACGAAACAGGAACTGAAATTTTGAGTTCTTTCAAACAAACCAAAGCCACTCATATCTCTGATCACACTCATGAGTGGTGACGACGATGACGTCTAATCAAACTCGAACTTCTCGATCAGTTACTGGCAGAGTGGTTCATGAAATCATTCGTGAATGACATTGCTTGTGACATCACCATGGGTAGAGTTGTCACATAATAACAGGCGATTAGTCGTGCTCAATACCTTGACCTCGTTTACTCACAAATGGGTACTCTTTACAATTTTCTCCCTGACACACCTCGTCCTTCTACTACTACTACTTCAACTAATTCTGTTGCTTCTCATATGGTTGATGGTGTGATTGGAACTTTCTATGCCCAACCCCACTCTGCACAAGCCTCTACCACCAACACCAAGTCTGTTTCTTCTAATGTTCAACATGCTCTGTCTCCTACTCCTCCCACCGAAAAAACTTTCAAGGTGAACTATGTTCAATATACCCCTACTGGAAAGAATAAATCAAAAAAATGGAAGGGTAAGAATAAGGAGGATAAAAATAATCCACAATCTGAGAAGACCAAAACAAAACCTATTGATGATAAGGATAAGCACAAACCCTGATACCCTTGTCTTATCTGTGGTGTTGATCACTACTCTAAGGATTGTCTGAGACAAGCCGAGGTTACTAAGTTCATTCAAGGGACCCTGAAACCACCTACCCCAACCATGTTGTCACAACCCTTTCCTTCTCAACAGTAGGCCCAATTGGTCATTCATGACCAACTTTCACCCTCCACTACATCCTATGTCTTAATGTGTACATATGATTCAAAGAAGAATGACATCACACTTACTACTCGAGCCAAAGATTCTTCTTCCGAGAAGGTTGATAAAATACCTCCTTCATTGGTCCAACCATCTCTCTCGGCTCCACCTTCCAACGGTCCTCTTCATCTCGAATGATCGAGCCTAGATACAATTCTTTGCCCTCCCCCAAAGGGTTTTGTTCACAATTCTTCTTTAAATCCTCATGCGCGTGATGCCCAGAACTACAACATTGTAGAAGACCTGGCCTAAGCACCATTAGCAATGCCAACCCTCAAATTCCTTCAGAGTTGTCCTACACAACGGAAAGCACTGTTGAAATCCATTGGTGGAATCAACCCTACGGATACAAACTTAATAATTTTTGACTTGGAAGATCACATTCCAAGGCTACCCCCTCAACTCGCCTTCCAATTAAAAGTTATTGTCTCTGACATAAACATTTGTAGAACAGTCATTGATGAGGGTGCCTCGATGTGTGTCATGTCTATTTCCTGCTAGAAAGCCATTAGCTCTCTTCCCTTAACCGAATCATACAACACGCTCAAATCCTTTAATGGCTCTGGATTTAAGCCTTACGGTGTCCTCCCTTCATTGCCTATTACGTTAGAAGGAAAAATGGTCAACGTTGAAGTTGAAATATTTGACACTCCTCTCAATTACAACCTTTTACTTGGACGTAGTTGGATCGATTCCATGTGCACAGTTGTCTCCACTCTTTTCCATGTCGTATGTTTCCCACATCAGGGAAAAGTGATACAGTGGACCAATTGGCCTTCTTTAACTCTGATACATGTACCAGCAATGTCCCTTTCATTGTGCAAACCCCCCTGGATATGAGAATGTCGATGTAGGTCTTCTTAAGGATTCCTCTTTGATGGGTACTTTCCCCATTCCACCACCCAATGTTCCACATCCATTTGTCTCCTTGATCAACATGATCTTGACCTCTGTTCGAGAAACCCCTGCATCTTATGACCCATGGATAGTACCCAACCCTAGTGATCATATTTTTTGTGGAAACCAAATCCATTTGAGTCCAGTCCAATCCACTTATCAAGCCATTCAATTGATAACCCCTTCTACCCCCTCTCTTGGTGATTTATATCTGGATCCATTCTGTGTCATTTTTCCTATAGATGAGATGATTATGTCTGTTATGTCCATCGAAGATGCCCCTTGGGATGATGGAAATCATCATTCCATTCTCTTCCTCGAAAAACACACCATTGAGAGTTACCAACGGATCTCGACTTCGTCAACTGTTGTCATCCTTTCTACCATTCCCGAGTCTACACACGATATGTTCTACGAAGGGAACTTAAGTAATATCTCACCCACCATCCCCCTCGACATATCCATTAAACCTGGAATTTTCGAAAGTGTGCATATCGGAGCTTCATGTTCCAATGATGAAGTTGTCACCTATAAATCTCTTTTTCAATAATTTCTTGATGTCTTCGCATGGAGCTATGAAGAAATGTCGGGTATTGACCCCGACATTGTTGTACATGAGATTAATACATATCCGGGCGCTAAACCTGTCCAGCAATGCCTTTGTCTGGTCCACCCACGTAAAGCAGCTGCTATCAGGCTTGAAGTTGAGAAACTTATTAAAGTTGGATTTATTTACACTGTGGCTCTAATTGCCTGGGTTTCCAATCTTGTTCTGGTTAACAAGAAACAAGGTACGATCCACGTGTGCATTGATTATAGGGATATTAACAAAGCTTGTCCTAAAGACAACTTTCCCACCCCCTTTGTTGACCATATCGTCGACAATTGTGCCGAGAGTGAAATATTCTCTTTGATGGATGGTTTCTCCGGATATAATCAAATCAATATCGTACCCTCTGACCAACATAAGACCGCTTTTATTTGTCCTTAGGGCACTTTCGCCTACCGGAAACTACCCTTTGGTTTAAAGAACGTTGACGGGACTTTTCAACGTGCTATGTATTATGCCTTTCATGATATAAAACACATTTTCCAACCATATCTTGATGACCTACCGTCTCATTCCATGCACCGTGTCGATCATTCAACACATCTCTGAGCCATTTTCCTCCGATGTCGATTTTACTATATACGCTTAAACCCGCACAAATGTGTTTTTTGTGTAGAATTTGACCGACTTCTAGGTTTTATTGTTTCACATCAATGGATCAGGGTATATATTTTAAAGGTCAAGGTGATCCTCAATCTCCCTCCTCCTTCCTCACTTCGCCAGCTACAAAGTTTGCAAGGGAAGGCAAACTTTCTACATTGTTTCATCCCAAACAATGTTGAGTTAACCCTTGGATTTACCTGACTGCTCAAGAAAGGTTCTAAGTTCATATGGGATACAACTTCCAACAAATATTTTGATGCTTTAAAACTTAATTTAACCCATACCCCACTACTTTTCCCACCCGATCACAGTCGCGATTATTTCTTGTATATCGCAGCCTCAGACTATACCATTGCTATGGTTCTCATCCAAGGGGATGATTCTCATGATGAACATGTCATTTATTATTTGAGTTGGAGTCTCATGACTACCAAAACCAAATATTTACATGTTGAAAAACTGGCCTTGGCCGCTGTCCAAGCTGTTCAACATTTCCGGCACTATATCCTTTTATGCAAGACTACTTTTATTTCCAACTGCAACCCTACGCAACACATTCTTACATGCCAATTGCTAGGGGGAAAATACTCTAAATGGATCGTCATACTCTAGGAGTTTGACTTAGAATTCAAACGCACTACGTCCAAGAAATCCTTGGTGTTTGTTGAATTGATATGTGACCTTCCCTATTCTGAGACGAAAAATGTAGCAAAGGATTCATTACCCAGTGAATCCCTTTTTCTGATCAGTTCTGATGACCTTTGGTATGGGGATATCATTACATATCTCCAGACTCATACTTTCCAGCCTAATTTTTCTAGCACTAACCGTCATTGAATATGTTACCAAGCTCGTTAGTATATTATCCTCGGTGATACTTTGTATCGTCGTGGGATTGACTCTGTTTTTCGATGATGCCTCACATTTGACGAAGCTGAGAAAGCCTTGAATGAATTCCATTATGGAGCATTTGGTGGTCACATGTATGGGTATGCTACTGCCCAGAAGATCTTACAAGTTGGGTATTTTTGGACTTCTTTATTCAATGATTGTATTATCGCTGTCCAAAAATGCCACGCTTGCCAAACCTACAACAACAAAATATGATCACACCCTGCTCCTCTACACCCTATAGTCTCCTTTGGACCTTTTGCGAAATGTGGTATCAATTTCATGACATGTCACCCTCACTCGACTGGGGGGTATAGATACATTATTGTAGCCATAGATTATTTTAGGAAATGGGCCGAGGCGATGCCTACATTCGACAATATCGAAAAGACCGCAACACTATTCATATTCAATCACATCATTGCTCAGTTTGGTGTTCCTCAAGCTATCATTACTGATCATGGTAGTCACTTTAGAAACTTCATGATGTCAGAACTCACCGAAAATTTGGGTCTTCGCCATGAAAACTCAACACCCTATTACCCACAGGCCAATGGCCAGGTTAAATCAATAAACAAAGTCCTCATTACCATGCTTGGACGAATGATAGGGATTCACAAAATGAGTTGGCACATGATGTTGTTTTCAGCATTGTGGGCTTACCGGACACCCGTTAAGTCTGCTACCGGGTTTACACCTTTCCAGTTAGTTTATGGTCTAGAAGCCATCTTACCGAATGAATGTGAGATACTGTCTCTAAATCTAGTCGTTGAACTTCTCCCAAACACTTCTGCTGAGGAAGAACGTCTATTGTATCTTATGCAACTATATGAAACTCATCGTGATGCCACCCTAGTTATAGAAACCCAGAAGAAATGCATCAAATCCCAATACGACAAGCATGTCAAGCCACGCGTTTTCTCTGAAGGTGATCTGGTTCTCCTTTATGAACAAGATCGAGATGTGCTAGGAGCCAAAAAATTTTAGGCTATGTGGCGAGGTCCTTATATCGTCAGACGAGTGTTGGAGAAAGGAGCCTACGAGTTAGTGGACTATGATGGTATGCCTTTGAGTGAACCTATAAATGGGATTTACTTAAAGAAGTATTATGCTTAGATCATCTATGCATGAGTGCTTGTATTTTATTGTATCATACTTTTTGTGTGTTACTTTAGTGTGGTTTTTCGTTATTTAGTTTCTTCCCTCGACCACTTACCTTGCGTTGTTCTTGGTTTCTAGATGTCGTAGTCTTTGCTACCCCACATTGGCTTCGCCAATGGCACTAGTCGTCGTACTCAGAACCTTGCTTCTTCTGTATGGGTAATCTATGCACCTACAAATGAACTTATCAGTCTACGAGGTGTTTGCCTCGGTTGTGCAACCAATAATATCACAGAATATAGCGTCGTCATCGAATTTTTGACTAATTTTATTTCTCTTGGTATCTGCCACCTGGTTATATGACTTGATTCGCAGCTAGTAGTGCTATAGTTAAGTAATTTCTATGTTATTCGAAGTCCTACGTTATTGTAGGTATATCTACGAATTCGCTTCTTGGAATGTTATTTTGATTATATCAAGTATCAACACATCCCTAGATGTCTAAATACATTGACTGATGCTTTAGCTAATTATGTGTTAGACAAATATCTGAGACATATATAAAACCAATCACACATCACATGTATTATACAAAACACAATAAGCTGGTAGAAGCCGCATAGATATATATAACGATCAAAAGTTTTACAAATTTTTTTTGTCCAGGACCAAAATATCAAAATATATGAAGCCCATGGCTTCTACAAATTAACATCATGGATGATGCTCAAGGTAACATACAACTGTTCGGGCTACCCTACGGAGTAGTCGACTAAGAGACTCAGACATGCCCATAGTATGGTGTTGATAATGCCTTGGGATCTCCCCAATAGTGATGTCTGGGACATCCGCAGTCAGTCCCTCTAAGTTCTATTCAACTACCTTGTTGTCCTCAACATCCCATCTTCCCACTAGAGCCACTTCTCCTCGTCTATGAATGGGTGATGTTCCTGGAGGTCGATATGGCTCGACATCTATGGTCAAAAGAAATTTTTTATTAGTCCTTGGATCAAAGACATAAAAACATTTTATATAATAAAATTTTCAAAAAACATTAAAAAGAAAAAAATGTGTACTTCTTACCTAAGTCACCCCACTAAACATCCTTAGGCAGAACCAAATCAGGATCTCCTCAGAAATCCAAGCTGGCATATGCAGAGTCATCGATCATCAGCATATGGGGCCTCAACTAGTCAAAAAACAAATCATTATATTTGATTATAGGCCCTACTACGTGCCGATCCATGAGGTTACACCACCTCAGCATCCTCGAATCCTATGGGGTCGGTAAACCCCAATCTACCTGTAGACATAGTAGTGGGACCATCTCAAGGAAGAATGACACCAAAAGTGACCCATACCCAAATTGTTTTAGGTTTCCCCTTCTGCACTTTGTCAGTTTCCTCTTCATACTATGGAGAGTTGCATCCGAGCAGTTGAAAAACCGAGGCTCTTTGCACTCTATTGCATATTGGAAATATCTTTGGAGAGCCATGTGCAGAGACACACTCCTGGCCATGCATGCAATGGTGAACAAGATAGTCCATAAGTTCAAATTTTGGACACCCCAGATGGTGACTTTACCCTTGCTTCTCTCTGCCTCGGGAACACAATATTGGCGAACATACTCGCTCATAGGAAGTTCGTTGCCTCTACCTTCGGTTAGAGTAGCATGGTATCCATGTCATGACAACCCCGTCAGAAAGTAGATATCATTGATATCTAGTGTGAGTGTGTGGAGCCCTACCTGAAATACTTGTTGATCCACATCCCGCATATGGACTAGGTACTCTAACAATCTGAGTTGGTCTCTCATGCCTAGGATCCTGAAAATTTTTAAGAGCCCACATTACCGGAGGGCAACAATTGTACCCGAATCATTTCCAGCAATGGAATCATCCTCCTCATGTTCTCTTTCCCTCCATTTCAACATCGTGATATTCAACACCTGCAATGGAGCCATGAGAAGGAAGTTAGCAACTTGTTTTAACCTCTTGCATAAATTTTTATTGAGAAAAAACTTGCATGAAAATCCAATTTTCGACCCTCGCAAGTAAAGCTTGCACACAACGCGAGATTTTCGTAGGTGCATTGAATTCCACCTGTGAGAACCTTAGATTCTCGCAGGTCCTGAATAGCCCACATGCGAGAATGCTTGAGTGCACCCACTGGCCCTAAAATGGACTCAAACACTTAAATTTTACAATAAAAATCAATTTTAATCCATGAAAAAGTTGAAGGATCAAGAGATTACCTCGTTGGCTGAAACCATTTTCTGAATGATCGCTTGTACCTCCCGCAATCGAGAAAGAAATATGGGGAAAAAAGAGGTGTGTTGGACAAGTTTTTGACAAAGTAACAATGAAATGGTAAAAAGGGATTTTCACCCATATTTATCCACTTTTTTACTATTTTCCATTGATTTTTTATATTATTTATATTATTTTGCTTAAAAACCTAATACCCTAATGGCCTTGTGAGTATGGTTTTTCACATATAGATGACCTAGAAGACCGAACGACGGTGTACGAGTATTTTTTTTTTTTTCGTCACATGTACGAATACCTTTTTAGGGTTTTGTAGGAAAAACCTCGAGCTCAGTCTTCGTTCGTTCTCGCGCTCAAAAATACATGAGAATGCAACCGAGTATACTTTTCTCATCTTTTCGTACTCATCATGGTAACACTAAAACAACGAAAATAAGGGAGTATCTTTTAAGCTCTTTTCATGCTCCATAAAAATGAAAAGATTGCGAAGCGATCTTGTTCTTTTCACGCTCGTAATAGTATTTGAAGAAAATGTTTGATCAGAGATATTTTATCACTTTTTCGGTCTCATCGAACCAATTTATGAAAAAGGAACTGGGAGAGTTCTCTTTAAGTGTTTTTCAGACTCTCAAAATATGAAAAAACCCTGATTTTTCTATCTTTGGACTCGTTAAACAAACATCGAAAGGCCCTTTATGGGACCGAACCACTCCTTCCTAGGGTTCGTTAAATGTACTCCTAAGGACTC
>WSFP011361519.1:0-33097 GCA_009831015.1 Picea engelmannii
ATTTGTTTTATTATCCTAGGATATGTTTTTGTACACTTTTATATATTCTGTACATTGTATCAGTTGACAACCATGTGAACAAGAGGAATATACTCCATCGGGAAAAAAAAGAGAGAAAAATGAACCAATTCATTCACCATCTCAATGGAAACTAAATTGATTAGGTCATTCAACTCCGAAGTCATGTTTATAAACACTAAGATTTAGGGAATTGTTAGGTGCTTGTGGAATCTCAGTTTTTGTTTGTAGAGGTTAAGAGAGGGCGTGGAATTCTAGAGCATGTATTTGTTGAATATAAATAAGACCTAGGAGCATATCCATTATCAATTAATAAAGAGTTTATAAAACTGTGTCGTTGTTTTTGCTGAGTGCTATTGTGGTGTGTATATATTTGTTGTCGATGCTTATTATTTAATGTTTTTCTTATGCAGTGTTTTTTTTGCTATACATATTCATGTATAGATTTTTATGCATAATGTGGTATTACATAAAGTTAAAACTATGACAGGGAGGACGAGAAAGACCCTTGTCTCTGATTGATTAATTTGTGAATGCTAGTGAGGTGGGAGATCACAAGAGTAGATCCTAGACAAAAATTAGAAAGATGGCATAGAGAGGAAGAGGTCATAGAAGACATAGGAGACAATAGGGTTTAGAATACATGGATACCCTTGCAATGATCGTGATGAAAATGATGGAAAAAATGGATTTCATGGAGGCAACCCAAAGGAGATTTATTTCCCATGTAGTGCAAAATGACAGTGATGATGAAGTAGAATCCTAAACTACGAGAGAATAACTATAAGAGAAAGTGGCATTCGAAGAGAGAATGATTAGAGAAATAGGTGGTATTGTAGGTAAACATAAACTTCATAGTCTTTTCTATTATGGAAGTTTTATTCCTAAGGAATTTATAGACTGGATATGAGAAATGGAAAAGTTCTTTGAATATGATATGATTAAAGATCCCATGAGGCTTAGGTTTTCCTGAATAAAATTGAAAATACATGCTTATTTATGGTTGTAACATACCCATTTTATCTCATGGATAAATGTGTAATTAATTGCACTAATTATTGCTTTGATTCTAGAATGGATAACTAATAACTATGCCATGATGATCTAGACATGTAAATGTTGTAAATATCCTTCAACTAATAAGAAAATTCTAGTAATGGACCGAGGCATGAGCACCTCCATGGACCATGATACCATGAGTGGGGAATAATGAGGGGGCCAATAATGAGTTCAATATGCCAAAGGATCCCTAGTCACCCTTGCCACATTATTTTTGTTTCCCAAATAAAATTGTGAAAATTATCCTCCATTTACTCTTGATGACTTATCAAGCTAATCATTGAATGCAATTGGTGGAAGGAACACCTTCCACAATTATGAGAGAAATGGGATTGTTACTTTAGGAATGCATAGGTGAAATATGTATGGTCAAATCATCCTCTAGAATTTTCTCCCGCGTCTTTGGAAAACATGCCCACCATTGAAGGGGAGAATTGCATGAGAGATGGTGGTTGTTGATTGGGGAAGTGAGAAGACTCACGTGTGTGGTTGAATGAGTAGTAGAGGAAGGTTGCATGCATAATTAAGGGGTGCACACAAAAATAAAATACGCAAATTTTTATGCAGAGGAGAGAAAAGAGGGAGCTAGAATCAAACTGAAAGCTTGACAAAGAAAAACCAATTGAAAATTCCCTTGATTCAAACTCTAGAATTTACATGGGAAGCTTTCTAGAACTATTGGAATGCAAGGAAATGAATTCAAGACTCGCTTGGTAGATAAAAAAAACTAAAGGATGAGTTTCTTGAGGGACCCTAAAGCAACAAAGGGGAAGATTTATCTTGAGTGGTGTTGAGAAAGTAGAAGGGGCGCCAAGGATCATGATGGTCCTTAGAGCCAATGAGGACATTTTATGTGAGGATTAACCCTTGAAGATTTTTCTAATGCCCATATATTTTGAGAGTATACCTATGATAAGTTTCCAAATGACCCAATGGCCTCTAAGAATAGCCTAAAAGTTTCCCTTTTGGTATCATGGTCTGGCCAAGGGGTGGCTAGATGTGTAAAGACATAGTGAATTTGTGCCTACGATTGGGTGGAAAATATCTCATCCTTAGTCAATTTGCTAGGTATCTTCCAATCTTAGATAAGTATTCTTACTATTCTTGAAAGTTTACTTATAGCCTTAGCTTATTTTGTTTTATTGTAACATCTCGCTCTTGCACGCACTAAGTGGAATTATTCTTTGAGCACACTTGGGTGCAAGTGATCCGGTTCTTTATATGATTGACTATTTTGATTATGATTATGAGATATTGTGGATATGATGATATGTTATTTTTTCTATAAATACATCGACATGTGTTATTGACTAGGTTCTCCTGAGTGTGCAGGACTCTGGATGTTAGAGGATGCCGATGACATCGACGGATCTCCTTGGACTTCGGATCGAGTCAGGGAGTGGACTGCTATCGTTTGATTGTCTTTGATATTACAGATGTGACCCATGACTAGATATTATGATGTTGATTGTTATAGATGACATGTTTCGTTGATGAATGTAGGCTAACGATAGATTTCCAACCAGAATCACATTTGGAGGAAAGGAGTCACACATGAAAACCAGAGACGTTGAGGGAGAGGTATGGTAGCAGCCCTACCACAACCTACTAGCATTCCCAACGTGACTCGAACAATAGGTTAACGATTACCTAGTTCGAAAGATCCATGATTTCATGAGGGAATACTTTGACAGACGCTCACGATGATTCTAAGGGGCACGCAATAAGGGAGGGTCCTTATTCCTTAGAGGCCCTTAGTGTCCCACAAGATCACCTGACGAAGTATTGACTCCAGGGGTTTGACACCTACCAAATTCAATCAAGAGGTGAGTGGCGCCCTTGGAGCACGTAGTGCGTCTTGAAGGGCACCTCACACAAATAAAACAAGAATGCAAGTGAGTGGCACCCTTGGAGCACATAGTGCATCTTGAAGGGCACGTCACAGTTTTAACTCGGGTAAGTTAATAAACCTAGTACCTAGAAAACTATGCCTGCTTAGGACCTGGTTGGCCTTAAAATAGATGATGGTATGAGTAAAGTTAATAACTAATTGTTCTCTTAAAAATTATCACCCAGCCTAGTGAAATTAAAACCTAGGTCTAAGTAGAACATGTGATCAAAGAAAAACTAAATAGACATGTAACAAGAACGAGGTAAAAAAAATTCAACATTATTTATTAAAGTAAAAATTATAATGGAGAATTAAATTATTAAAAGGGTAAATGGTTGTTTTTGTCTAAACTTGTTAATTCTGAACTTAGTTAAAAAGAAAAATGGGAAACTTAAAGAAAAGGGGAAACTTACAGAAAAATGGAAACTTAAAGAAAATGGGAAACTTAAAGAAAAGGGGAAACTTAAAGAAAAAGAGGAATGTCTAAATTAGTAGGGAATCTAACCTTTGGAACTTTCTATTTGTGAACTCAACTAGGATTTAAGTAAGGTGTAAGTCATTTAAGAAATATAAGGGAATAAAGGGACATCGAGGAGTGATTTTAGGAACGCTTTTAGGTGGGTGAGGGAAATAGGAAAATTTAATTAATTAATAAATTTATTTTCTGGTGCAACTAAGGGATCGGGTGACATGTGTACGGGGGAGGTTTGTCCTAATTAAATTTAATAAAAGAATCTAATGAGGGTTTGGGAAACTAATCACTAAGAAAAATATATAAAAAGGATGACAAAGAAGGAGTATGGATCACGTCTGGTATGTGTAAGGTTACGTTGCCAAAATTCTTCTTGACTAAAATTTTCTTGTGGGAGTTGGGGATACCCAACTCAAACAATGAGTGGTAGCTCGACCTTGCGAGGCCATCTGGGAAGCTAGCATTCTCTGGTATTGTGTGTGTGGCCCCTTTGTGGCTCGGGGGGATTAGGGGGAAGAAGAGTACCCCTAGCGGTGGCTGGGAGGTACCGGTGAGGTCTCAGCGGTTGGAAAGCTGAAGCGGGATGGAGCATGAGCATGGGAAAGCAACAACGGAACCTTCGCCTTTGCTCAAGTTACACACATCTAAATTTCACAAATTTTATTTAGTTGATTGCATGTTGATTTACATCTATATGGTATGAAATTCTAGTTTCTCTCTCTGTGTTCCGTTGTTATGTATGGATTTACGATTCGCCCAATAGAGACTTCATCCTTCTGCGTTTATGGTCTCTATTGCATAGAGAGTGTTCCTTGTTTAATTATCTGTAGTTCAATTTCTGGTAGCGCAACAATCATCATTCATTCCAGTTGTCTTCTTGCTTTCTTATATTCTTGTGGCACAACGATAGTTGCACCTGTCAGATTATTTCCTATGTTTTATAAACTATTGAATTGTGTTATTATAAACCCTGCCTATGTCTTTTTTCCTTATGTCCTTGAATTGCGATTAAAGGTTGGGACGTGCTTCGTTCTCATACCTGGAAGCATTATGGTTCTATAATCTTTTTATAGTGATTCATTTTTGGGACTGTGTATTGTTTTCATATTGGAATGATTTCTTTAAATTTGGGCCAAAACCTTAGTAGTGGATAGTCAGAGGGGGACTCAACCTTCTTTACTGTGTTTTGGTTAATGTTGCATTCATTTCCTACGTTTTTAATCCGTTAATGTGATCTGCCAATATTCACGATTTTCCAATATTTTATTCCTTAATGTGATCTGCATTTTTTTTTAAATCTTTTTCATGCGATTTAATGTTGGGACTATGAAGCATTTTTCTTTCTGGAGTTGTATGATAATTTTGTGGCCAGACGAGCACGTGATCCCCACCTTGCCTGTGTTTTCACGATTCCTTGTATTGTGAGTTAATGTGGTCTGTGTACCGTTTTCTTATCTGGAAGATATTTTTATGGCAACAACTTATTATCATAGCTTGGGACCACGAAATGGCGGTAGAAAATTTCCACAATTTCAGTTTCTGTCGGTCATAATTTTTGAATTCAATTTATTATTATTATTATTATTGGTGGTGGTAGGATCATTCAGGAAAACTCAGTGTCACAGTAACCTTTCTCAGTTTTCTTGTGATTCACTTTCCTTCATGGGTCCCTATGGCATAATACTATGGACTATGTACACTCATCATGTCTGTCTGCCCACGCCATGCCTAGACGCCTTTAAAACCTTTCATTATGTGCATATGAATGATTTGGACTTGCCTTTTCATCTCGTTTTGTTACCCAACGGTTTACCCGAGTTGATGGAAGGATTATGGCAATGGTTCTATATTGATTGGAGTGGCAGTGATTTATTTAGTGGCAGGATTGGTAGGTGGAAGCGATAATAGTGTAGTGGCTATTTTGACGGTGATTATAGAGGTAGCAATTGTAGATAGTGATGCTCAAAGACTGTGAGGTGTGTTGAACCAATTAATCATAAAAATGTGTATAACCGTTTATATTAATGGTGAATGATGGGATGTTAGCGCAGTAACGGTTGGATCGTTCTTCAACAATTCGTTGGATTAATTATGGGTATGGTGACTGTCCTGTGCAATAGTTTAGCTGACTTTGCAACTGTCATAATAGTTGCTTATATTAATATGTTATCACAGTTATTAGTTCCCCTGTTTTGCAACATGCATGATAGTTTAATTTTATTAATGTGATATCACTTTTCTATAGCTCACTCGTTTGCAATAATAGTAATGGTTTCTTATAATAATGTGTTATCACTTTTAATAGATCACCCGCTTGCAACAATCATTATAGTTAAATTAGATTAATGAGTTATTGCCTTTCCCTGTTTCATTGTTTTATAACGGCAGTGTAACGTTAATGTTTTGTTGACTTTTTAGAACTGCACCATATAATGGCAGTGTAAATTTTTAATATTTTTGTTGACTTTTTTAGAACAGTGCCATATAATGGCAATGTCAATGATATTGTTTTTAACATCTCCAGGTGGGTTTTCAATATCGCCATATAATGGCAGTGTAAATTATATTGTTTTTAACAGTGCCAAGTTTATTTATAACTGCGCCAATAATGGCAATGGAGATTGTAGTTTCCTTTAATGGATTTTCTATTGTTTTATAACTGGCACTAAGTAAGTTAATCATTGTATATTTTAAGAAAATCACTGTTTATTTTATATTTTAAGAAAAGCATTGTTATATTTTATATTTTAAGAAAGGCATTGTTGTATTTTAAGTTAAGCATTGTGATATTTAGAAAGGAATTGTTATATATTAAGTTAAGCATTGCTATATTTTAAGTTAAGCATGGTTATATTTTAAAAAGAGCATTGTCATATTTTATATTTTAGGGAAAGCATTGTTATAATTTAAGTTAAGCATTGCATTGTTATAACATTGCACTAAGGAAGTTAAGCATGGTTAAGCCTTGTTATATTTTAAAATAGGTAAGTGTTATTATATGCTCTTAACATTAGGTTGAGGTTGGATTTTTCTTGGGATGAAGGTCTAGATATGTTATGTTGTGCCTTGGTTAGTATCACGCCTATCGCGATGTGGCAGCATGATTCCTGATGATGGGATCATTGTGCGCACTGATCAAGAGATGTGTATGATAACTTGGCCTTGGGTCATGAGCTTCCTGATGATGACGATTTTGGAATTGGCGTACAGTGATTGTTATGAAATCGCATGATTTGATTTGTTTCTCTCTTGCCGTGAAGGTTCTAGTTCATGTTTCGCTTTTATTGAAGCTATTGCATTTGGGTTGATTGATGTTTCCTTTATCCTAGTAGGCGTGGTCTTACTTGTGATGGGTGGGATGTAGACACCTCCTTGTTCCTTAGAACAGTCGCCAATATTGAGACCTTAAATGGTCAAAATCAATGGGAACTTGGGATTGAGCGTTGCTTATGTGTCCTAGTGGTCCTAACCTTGTAGGGTAGGATGGGTGGGTAGTCGTTTTTATTTTTGTCTAATTGATTTTCGTATGTTGCATCTAGATGCATGATGTTCTAGTATGCTAGGTCATTATGTTGTTTGTTTCCTGAATTGCATATGTTGTGTTCATCGTCGATTTACGTTGATTGATTGTTTGTCGTTGTTACTTTCCTACAAAAAAAAAATTGCACTTGTTATGTGTCGCATGTTATCGTAACGAAGGAGGGGTCCTTACATATGGTATCAGAGCCGGTTCGAATCCGTCTTGGGATCACTACGGATTCCATTGATTAGATACTTGATTATAAAATTTCGCTAATTAAATTGATTTTTATTCGTGCAGGTAATCAAGGTCAGAGGATGTCATGGAGGTAGATGATGGGGTGCTAGGGGAGGAGGCGTGATGCCTCCAGTAAAATCCATGCCTGAAGGGTCTAACCCCTAGGGAGACGAAGATGTTGTCAGGAAGGAACAGATAGTTGTGGGTGATGTGGTTGGTCTGATGAGGTCCTTTCAGAGGATTTCTAAGGCACTGATCAGCCGTTTGGATAGAGATGAGGCCAGGGCGCGGACACCTCCTGAGGTTCCACCGCGTGCTTCGGTTAGTACTAGTAGCATTCACCATGAACTTGAGAAGGTCGAGTTTCCCGAGTACTTTGGTACCCTGGAGGGCACAGCCGCCGAGGCATAGTTGGAGAATATGGTGATGTGATTTTCACTTTGAGACTATACCTCCAACACAATGGTCTGCATGGTGGTCTTTCAACTGAAGGGGAGCGCTCTTCTATGGTGGAAGATGCTCCTGTCGCAATTGAACATGGTCTTTGAAGACGTGTCATGGGAACTATTTGAGGAAAGGTTCTGGGAGAGGTATCTATCTAAGGAATTCATCGAGCGTCATCTCAACGAGTTCAATGCCTTGTGATAGGGCATTCATATAGTGCCCTAGTACGAGGCCCGTTTCATGGAGCTTCTTTGGTATGCTCCCCACCTGAATACCGAGAAACTTAAGGTCAACAAGTTCATGTTTGGCCTTAGTGTCATAATTCATGCAAAGGTGAGGATTTTGATGCCTAAAACCTTCCATGATGCTATCCAGAAGGCCCTCATAGCAGAGGAGGAGCTTATCAGCGGGGGTCAGAGCAAGACTTGAACGAGACCAGCAAGACAGGCGTCATCTAGTGCGCAACAACATCAAACACCAACTAGACATTCACCAGGATATCGTGGTATCCATAGAGGATCCACTTTCACTACACCTCGGTGACTAGCACCTCAGAAACGGGCTCCTTACAAAGGACCACAACACCACTAGCAACGTGTTGGCAACGATTATGTGATTATTATTTTTTATAAATTGCCTACACAGGGTCTATGAAATTTTATTACTCTTCATAAGCATTTCTCTAAACAACAGTTGTAAATCGTCACATTTTACCTATCATCTATTCGTGCTTCATTTTCATGACTGAAAGCATGAAAACTTGCAATTATCATTATCATTTTGTTTTAAAATTTCATTCAAAGCATATCGTTTATTACAGAATTGTGATTTCTTGCTATGAGCATGTTACTCTCATTGTTTGTGACCCTTTCGATTTTAAGAGTGCCTAAGAAACTTATGGTTGTTTGAATGAAAGACCCCCATCAATTGATATTTGATTTTTGTATCGATTTTGGTTTGATGTTTGATCATATTTCTTTCATGAAACCTTTGGCTATTCAATTTTTGTAAACTCACCTATCTTTGCAATCAAACTTTGATGCACGCACTATGTTTTCAAGTACTCTGGTCCTAGAATGTACCCAATGCCAAGGTGGCATACGACGTACAACATGCCATTACTCCTTAGCATGGTCTCGGGCTTCATGAATTTACTACACGCATTGTGATTAACACCTTGCCCATTGTTTTAATTATCACAGCATGTATTGATAAGGCTCAGGGTTATGGCTCTGTGGAATTTTTCCAAACCCTACCTGTGTGTTCTGTGTTAATAACCCGTCCATTCGGCATGGCTCCAGTAGTAAGTGTTGAACCAAATGGCATCCAAACCTTGATTTTGTATGATAATGCTAGGGAGGATTTGGAAAGGAATGGTTGACATTTGTTCATCGAAAAATTTCAGGGTTTTAATCTTCAAATCGCCCAAGAGTTTTCCTTAACCTTTGATAGCTGTAGGGCAAAGATCGATGATGTGAAATTAGAAGTAACATAAGATTTCTTAAGCCAAGCCATGGGATTGACAACAGTTTGTCAGAAATGGTTCAAGAATGCGAAAGTGGAGGAGGTCCATTGGACTTTACTGTTTACCTCATGAAAAATAACCAGCTGTGTTCGAGGTATGCCAATTTCGTTTTTGAAACCTAGGTGGCATGATTTAATTGCTGTAGTGAAGCAATTAATCACATGTGAGGGACGATTCAGACTTGTTTTCCTATATCATCTACGCCTTCTTATGAGTTTTATTTGTTTTTTGTTGAATATGCCTTACTACCTGCTAAGAAGTCTGTATAAAATGGGTAAACAGTTTAGGAAATAGAGGTCATATTTGAGTTTATTTCATCATGGTCTAATTAAAATCATCCTCATGCACCAGTTACAGTCACAAAATGATTGTTGGGATGCGTTCATTACACGAAATGGTTTTGGTAACCATGAGTTGGGACAGGTAGATAAGCCGGTCATTATGGAAACCCTTGTGAACCCTACGACCTCTTCTCCATCGCTCCAGGCCTGTGATTTTTCCCCTAATAACGAACCCTCGCGATACCCTAATGTTATTCAATAAGATAGTTGATTGGTTACACATCCAAAGGATTGCACTAAAACTGTTAAGAAACTTACAGGAAAGAAGCTAAAAGGCAATGTTGATGTCAATTTCAAGAACAAAAGAGTTGGTTGTTTAATTTCTCGATGTGTTCGAAAAAAAATGAAACTTCGTGCAGACACAATCAACACGATTGAAGTGAGCGAAGATTCAGACTCAGAAATTGACAAATTCCTGGCTGAAGAGGACCCCGTGTCATTCGGTCTATACCCTGACCAACCCTATGACTATGTTAACAATATTTCTCCTTGTCTAAAGGACAACCCAGAATTTCCTGGCATCCAGCTCTATGATAAGTCTACCATTTGCATGGAGGATTCTCTGACCCATAATGTTGTTAGTTCTAATGCAAATTCCTTACAGTCACAATGTGATGTGTGTCGATCGTGGATCGACAGGTACTATACCGATGTTCCACTGCTACAGTCACGACTCAAGTCTTTAAGAGACCAAGTTGATATGTTGACAAATGAAAACAACATACTTGAATCCATTATCCAAGGGAAGGAGAAATGCTTGAAAACTACAGGTCGTGTCATTTTCAAAAACGTAGAGGCAGCAACAACTATCGTTAATTCCAAAATTTCTTGATACGTTTTGATTTCATGATTTGAGGTATGATATTTTTAATTTTTAGCATGATTGTGTCACTCTTAAGTTAGGATATTCGATTTGATTGAATAAACTATTTTTCTTATTAAGATTAGTCTGTTTTGTTTATTTAAGAAAATATGATTGCATTTGCTATTATAACTAGCTACATAATCGCAAGATTTTGTAGCCAGTTAGGAAAATTTGAATTGTTTGATTTGATAATTGAAAACATATACGAGATCTTCTCATTTTCATTTGTTTTCAGGATGGTTAAGGAGCCCATGATTTCCAAGATTATATGAGGCACTTTTTGAGATCTCCCAGCCATATCAATTTTGTATTTTGAGTAAACAGATTAGACTATGGGTAGTTTTTGATATTTAGTGAAATCAGGGTGGTTGCATCCCCCATTATTTTTTGAAACCAACTTGATCTTATCAACATGAAACAATTATGTTTCTTGAAACCTATATAAACATATCATTTTGTAAACACTTGATCATCTCGGCCTGGGGTGAGAGTATGGATATTTATATACAGACTTGAATGACACATAATACAATACAACTTTAGCTTTCTATATCATGTTTTAATTTAAGTTCTGCTTATCTCAATACGATGATAGATGATGATAGCCTTTCGTCTGCATGATTTATTGTTATTTGAGATAATCATTTTCACATGCTTCCCATATCTCGTGTCTCAGATATAACACACAGTGATCCTTTATTCAAATTAAATTATGAGATTTATCTTTAATTTTAGTTGAATATTTACATGCAAGTTCTTACAAGAAGAATTATTTCATCGTAGTTACTTGCAAATTACAAGATTACTGTGACTGCATCTATTATATGTTCTGTTATTATAAATTCAATCTCCAACATTATCGTTCCTCATTTATTAGGGGCAATCTCAAGATCTGTAGCAAGTTTACTTCATCAGATAAAGGTGGCTGGATATTTCAACATCGAATAGACATTGGCTGCAATAACATGTTAGCATGTTATTTGATTTTGCTAGTTTCCTGAATATAGAAGTTTTCTCTATATAAAACATTTTCTACTATCTATTATTTTCTGTTCAATTAGGAAGTTTGATGTGTGATTTCATGAGTGTATACATTTAAGAAAACAACCCCCCCAAAAAATTAGATAGTGTTTTCACTTGCTTTATTATTATTGCTAAAAGTAATCAATCTATATTTGATTTTTACGAGTTTAGATTAAAACTCATGGTTTGTATAGATTGTATATAGAATTATCATACATATAATATTTAATTTGTACATATATATTTACTTAGATGTACTTATAGATTTTATTGATTGTTATTTATTAGATTATTGTTTTTCCTTTAGTTATCTTTCATTTTCTTTAGGACTTAGATCGGCCATCAGAGCCGCAAAACCCGTCGGAGTGAATTAATCCAAACAGCTTGGGTTAATTAGAAAACCCTGAACCAGATTCACTCCTCTAGTTGACGAGCGGTCAATTTCACCCGTCAACACAATGTCAACCGCATAAACAACAATTTAGGCCTATTCAGTAGAACAAACTAGGGTTCTAGGCCAGTGGTCCGTCAAATTCTACTTCGGGTACTAGGAGTACTGGACCGAAGAAAGGGTGTTGGACATGTGGAGAGCCACATTACCAGTGTGATTTCCCAGTTGAAAGGACCAGAGAATCTGGATCAGACAAACCCTCTATCATGGGAGATTTGGGCAAGGCCCATCGGATTCATGAAATGGTGAATACTTGTCAGGAAGAGCACCAGTCGACTATGCTCGAGACGTCAGGTACCGTCGCTAACCAGACCTTTAGTATTTTGATATATCCAGGTTCTACATAGAGTTTTATTTATGTTGCAGCGCTAAAAATAATTAAGGTAAAGGACATCAAACAGGATGAGTTTAGCTCTGTAGAAATGGATTTGGGAGCTAAACAAAAGGTTGGAGGGAAGGTTACGGGCTATAGCCTTAACCTTGGAGATATTGTCACAAGGGCCAACCTGTATGTCACGATATTAGGGTCTTATGATGTTGTGATCAATATGGACTGGTTGGAATCACATGAGGCAATACTCAACTGTAGGAAAAAAATATTGAGCTTGGTCGATGACGAGGGACAAAGACGTGTGATTGTAGGTCAAAACCAGGGAGTCTCCCTAAGGTTCATCTCTTCCCTACAACTACGGAAGAGCATGCGCAAGGGATGCATGCTATATGTGATCCTTGCATTAAACAAAAAGGGTGTGGCAGAAGGCCTAGAAAAATTTCTGGTAGTGTGAGAGTTTGCAGATGTCTTCCCAGAGGAGTTGCCAGGATTTCCTCTTCAAAGGGAATTGAAATTTACCATCGACCTAAAAACGGGAACTGAACCGATAACAAGAATGCCTTATCAGATGTCGACCCTGAAGTTAAAGGAGTTGAAAATGCAACTGAAGGAGTTGTTGGACCTAGGATTTATACGTCCAAGTTTGTCACCGTGGGGTGCGCCTTTTATTTTCATACGAAATAAGGATGGGTCATCGATAATCTGCATTGAATACCATCAATTAAACAAGGCAGCGATCAAGAATCAATATATGTTTCCAAGGATTGATGATATGTTTGATCAGATGAAAGGCATGACAGTGTTTTCAAAGATAGACTTGAGATCAGGGTATCACCAATTGCAGATCAAGGAGGATGACATTCCTAAGACCGCCTTTAAGATGAGGTTTGGAAATTACAAGTTTACCATTTTACCGTTTGGACTAATGAACACCCCAGGGGTATTTATGAGTTCGATGAATGGGGTGTTCCACGAATACTTGGAAAAGTTCATCCAAGTATTCATTGAATATATTTTGATATATTCTCGGATGAGGGAGGAGCATGATTAACACTTGCACTTGGTACTACAGTGTCTACGAGAGAACAAATTGTTTGGGAAACTATCTAAATGCTCATTTTATCAATCAAAGATTCATTACTTAGGGCATGTCATCTCCAACAAAGGTATCACTGTGGATCCAACAAATGTAGAGGATATTGTGAAATGTCCTGTGGCGATGAATGTCCCAGAAGTGCGTAGATTCATGGGTTTAGTGGGATACTATCGACGGTTCGTCGAAGGTTTTTCAAAGATAGAAAATTTGATTATGGAATTGCAGAAGAAGAACAAGAAGTTTGTTTGGACTGAGAAATGCACGGAATCATTTCAGAGGCTCAAGGAGTTGTTGAGGACAACACCGATACTAAAGGTCCCTAACATGGATGAGGATTTCTTGGTATGCACTGATGCAACCAAGGAAGGCTTAGGTGGAGTCTTGATGCAAGACAATCGAGTGATCGCTTACATCTCAAGAAAGTTGAGAAGGCATGAAGAGAACTATGTGACACATGATTTGGAGTTGTTAGCCATTGTTTATGTCTTGAGAGTATGGAGACACCATCTTATTGGACGAAAATTTGAACTAAAAATGGACCAGTGTGGTTTACAACACATTTTTACACAAGGAGACTTGAATGCACGACAACGACGCTGGTCGAAATTTCTTAGAGAGTATGATTTTGAGATTACTTACATAAAAGGAACAGTGAATAGACTGGTTGATGCATTGAGTCATACACCGCACATATTTTCGGTGATTCCTCTTCAGACGAATCTACGTGAAAAGATTCTAACTTTACAGCGCGACGATGACTGGTACAAAGATGTCAAGTATTTTATCAGACATAACAAAATGATGGCACCAAAATTTGAGGGATTTATTGTGGACAAGGACAGATTATTGAGATTTAAAGATTGAATTTACATATTTACCAATGAGGAGTTGAGTATTTTGATCCTAAACGAGGCTCATAGAGCAGTGTACATGGCTCATCCTGGAGTCACGAAGATGAGGGAAGACCTTAAACCCTTATTCTTTTGGAAATGAATGAAGGCAGACATAGTCAACTCCATGGAAAGATGTCTATAATGTCAGCAGGTGAAGGGTGAACACAGACATCCGACATGTTTACTACAACCACACGCTATTCCAGAATTGAAATTGGAGGTCATTTCGATGGATTTCATTGTTGGATTGTCACTTATAGAAATGAGACACGAATCATTTTTTGTATTAGTCAACACTCTGACAAAGAGTGCACATTTTATTCATGTGTGTATGATGTATCAAGCACCTAACATAGCTATATTTTTCATCAGCGAGATCATGAGGTTGCATGGCGTGCTTAAGAGGATTATATTTGATCAAGGATCGATGTTTATAGGACGATTTTGGACTAGTTTCCAAGAGGCCTTGGAAACCAAACTTAACTTTAGTACCGCTTATCACTCGGAGACAGATGGGAAGACCGAGAAAATGAACCAAATATTGGAGGATATGTTACACATGTACATGATGGACCAACATAAGCATTGGGAAGAATTATTGCCACTGGTAGAATTTGCATAAAAACAGTTATCAAAGTACCATTAAGATGGTGCCTTTCGAGTTTCTTTGCAGGAAACCATGTCGAACACCTTTGAGTTGGGATAGACTTGAGGATAGGGTCCTAGTAGGACCAGAAGCGATCCAAGAAATGGAAGACCAAATTCAAACCATAATACAAAGGATAAAGGAAGCGCAGGATCGACATAAGAGTTATGTTGATGTACATCGTGTCGATCGTAGTTATGAAGTTGGAGGTCGAGTCTTCTTGTGGGTGAAACCACATAAGAGTTCGATCAAGTTTGGAAAGGGTGCTAAACTCTCTCCTAGGTTCATGGGACCTTTTGAGGTTGTGGAAAGGAAGGGGCCTGTGGCATATCAACTAGCCTTGCCTAATTCTTTGAGGCATATGCACGATGTTTTTCACGTATATGTTTTGATACATTATGTTAGTGATCCTACACATGTTATTGACATGATTTCCTTGTAGGTATCAGATGAGGGTGCTCTCATGAAGGATCCAATATGAATCCTGGACCATCGCATTCGAAAACTATGGCGTCAAATAGTAGATCATGTCAAGGTCTAGTGGGACAACTATAGTCTGCACTCGGTGACCTAGGATGATGCATATGATATGTGTCAGTAGTTTCCATTTTTTTTTGATAGATAGACATGTGATATTGTGATACACTTTAGTTCGGCACCTGCATATTGTGAAACTTCAGGATGAAGTTTAAAACAAGAGGGTTTGTATGTAACATCCCGCTCTTTCATGCACTGAGCAGACTTAGTCTTTGAGGACACTTGCATGCAATTGATACGGTTATTTATACGATTGAATATTTTGATTATGATTATGAGATATTGTGGATCTGATGACATGTTATTTTTGCTATAAATATCAACAGGTGATATTGAATGGGTTCTCCTGAGTGTGCAAGACTCTGGATATTAGAATATGTCAACGACATATATGGATATCCTTGGAATCCAGATTGATTTAGGGAGTGGACTGTTACAGTTTGACTATCTTTGATATTACAGATGTGACATATGACTAGATATTATGATGTTGATTGTTATAGCTGACATGTTTCATTGATGAATGCAGGATGATGATATCTTGCCAACCAGACTCACATTTGGAGTAAAGGGGTCATGCATGACAACAAGATAAGTTGAGGGAGAGGTGTGGTAGCAACCCTACCGTAGCCTACTAGCACTCCCGTCATGGCTCGAACTGTAGGTTAACGATTACCTAGTTTGAGAGATCCACGATGCCATGAGGGCAGACTATGACAGTCACTCATGATGATTCTAAGGGGTGCACAATAAGGCATGGTCCTTATTCATTAGAGGACCTTAGTCTCCCACAAGATCACCTGACGAAATATTTACTCCAGAGGTTTGACATCTACCAAATTCAATCAAGAGGCAAGTGGCACCCTTGGAGCACGTAGTGTGTCTTGAAGGGAACGTCATGCAAATAAAACATGAATGAAAGTGAGTGGCACCCTTGGAGCACGTAATACGTCTTGAAGGGCACGTCATTGTTTTAACTCAGGTAAGTTAATAAACCTAGTACCTAGAAAACTATGCTTGCTTAGGACCTAGTCGACCTTAAAATATATGATGGTATGAGTAAAGTTAATAACTAATTGTTCCCTTAAAAACTGTCGCCCAACCTAGTGAAATTAAAACCTAGGTCTAAGTAGAACATGTGATCAAAGAAAAACTAAATAGACATGTAACAAGAAGGGGGTAAACAAAATTCAAACATTATTTATTAAAGTAAAAATTATAATGGAGGATTAAATTATTAAAAGGGTAAATGGTTGTTTATGTCTAAACTTGCTAATTCTAAACTTAGTCAAAAAGTAAAAGGGGAAACTTAAAGAAAAAGGGAAACTTAAAGAAAAAGGGGAATGTCTAATTTAGTAGGGAATCTAGCCTTTGGAACTTTCTATTTGTGAGCTCAACTAGGCTTTAAGTAAGGTGTAAGTCATTTAAGAAATATAAGGGAATAAAGGGACACTGAGGACCGTTTTTATGAATGCTTTTAGGTGGGTGAGGGAAAAAGGAAAGTTTAATTAATTAATAAATTGATTTTCTGGTGCAACTAAGGGATCATGTGACATTTGTACAGGGGAGGTTTGTCATAATTAAATTTAATAAAATAATCTAATGAGGGTTTGGGAAAATAATCACTAAGAAAAATATATAAAAAGGATGGAGGAGGAGGAGTATGGATCACGCATGGTATGCGTAAGGTTACGCTGCCAGAATATTTCTTGACTAAAATTTTCTTGTGGGAGTTGGGGATACCTAGATCGGACAACGAGTGGTAGCTCAACCTTGCGAGGCGATATGGGAAGCTAGCATTCTCTGGTATTGTGTGTGTGGCCCCTTTGCGGCTTAGGGGGCTCAGAGGGAGAAGAGTACCGCTAGCATTGGATGAGAAGTATCGGTGAGGTATCAGTGGTTAGAAAGCCGAAGCGTGAGTGTGTGACAACAACAATGGAACCTTCGCCTTTTCTCAAGGTACACACATCTAAATTTCACAATTTTTATTTAGTTGATTGCATGATGATTTACATCTAGATGGTATGAAATTCTGATCTCTCACTCTATGTTCCGTTGTTATGTATGGATTTACGATTCACCCAAGAGAGACTTCATCCTTCTGTGTTTATGGTCTCTATTACACACAGAGTGCTCCTTGTTTAATTATATGTAGTTCAATTTTCAGTAGTGCAACAACCATCATTCATTCTAGTTGTCTTCTTGGTTTCTTGTATTCTTGTGGCACAACGATAGTTGTGTCTGTCAGATTATTGCTCGTGTTTTATACATTATTGAATTGTGTTATTATAAACCATGCCTGCTTTTTTTTCTCTTATATCCTTGAATTGCGATTAAAGACTGGGTCGTGCTTCATTGTCATACTTGGAAGCGTTATGGTTCTATAATATTTTTATTGCGATTAATTTTCGGGACTGTGTATTGTTTTCATATTGGAATGATTACTTTAAATTTGGAGCAGAACCTTAGCAGTGGATAGTCGGAGGGGGACTCAATCTTTTAGACTTTTTTTTGGTTAATGTTGCATTCATATCTTGCATTTTTAATCCTTCAATCCTTAATGTGATCTGTGTTTTTTTTTTAATATTTTTCATGTGATTTAATCTTGGGACTATGAAGCGTTTTTCTTTCTAGAGTTGTCTAATAATTTCGCATTCAGACGAGCACGGGATCCCCACCTTGCCTGCATTTTCATGATCCTTTGTATTGAGATTTAATGTGGTTTGTGTACCGTTTTCTTATCTGGCAAAGATTTTTATGGAAACGACTTATTATCATAGCTCGGGACCATGAAATGGTGGTAGAAAATTTCCACAATTTCAGTTTCTGTCGGTCATAATAATTGAATTCAATTTATTATTATTAGTATTATTATTATTATTATTATTGTTGGCGGGATCATTAGGGAAAAGTCTATGTCACAGTAACCATTCTTAGTTTTCTTGTGAGACACTTTTCTTCACGGGTCCCTTTGTCATAATCCTGTGGACTATGTACACACATCGTGTCCATTTTCCCACACCATGCCTAGAAGCCTTTAAAACCTTTCATTATGTGCATATGAATGATTCTCACTTGGATTTTCATCTCGTTTTGTTACCCAACGGTTTACCCGAGTTGACGAAAGGATTATGGTAGTGGTTTTGTATTGATTGGAGTGGCAGTGATTTATTTAGTGGTAGGATTGGTAGGTGGAAGTGATAATAGTGCAGTGGCTATTTCAACAGTGATTATTGAGCTATCAATTGTAGATATTGATGCTCAAATACTGTGAGGTGTGTTGAACCAATTAATCATAACAATGTGTATAACCGTTTATATTAATGGTGAATGTTGGGATGTCAACGCAGTAACGACTGGATCGTTCTTCAACAGTTCATTGGATTAATTATGGGTATGGAAATTGTACTGTGCAATAGTTTAGATGACTTTGAAACTTTAATAATAGTTGCTTATATTAATATGTTATCACAGTTATTAGTTCACCCGTTTTGCAACATGCATGGTAGTTTAATTTTATTAATGTGATATCGCTTTTCTATAGCTCACTCGTTTGCAACAATAGTAATGGTTTCTTATAATAATGTGTTATCACTCTTAATAAATCACCCGCTTGCAACAAGCATGATAGTTAAATTAGATTAATAAGTTATTTCCTTTCCCTGTTTCACTGTTTTATAATGGCAGTGTAATGTTAATGTTTTGTTGATTGTTTTAGAACTGCGCCATATAGTGGCAGTGTAATTTTTTAATATTTTTGTTGATTGTTTTAGAACGCCATATAATGGCAGTGTCAATGATATTGTTTTTAACAATGCCAGGTGGATTTTCAATGGCACCATATAATGGCAGTGTAATTTTTAAATGTTTTTGTTGACTATTTTAGAACAACACCCTATAATGGCAGTGTAAATTATATTGTTTTTAACAGTGCCAGGTGGATTTATAACTGCGCCAATAATGGCAGTGGAGATTTTAGTTTCCTTTAATGGATTTTGTATTGTTTTATAACTAGCACTAAGTAAGTTAAGCATTGTATATTTTAAGAAAAACATTGTTTATTTTATATTTTAAGAAAAGCATTGTTATATTTTATATTTTAGGAAAGGCATTGTTGTATTTTAAGTTAAGCATTGTGATATTTAAGAAAGGCATTGTTATATATTAAGTTAAGCATTGTTATATTTTAAGGTAAGCATGGTTATATTTTAAGAAGAGCATTGTCATATTTTATATTTTAGGGAAAACATTGTTATAATTTAAGTTAAGAATTGCATTGTTATAACATTGCACTAAGGAAGTTAAGCATGGTTAAGCCTTGTTATATTTTAAAATAAGGTAGGCAAGTGTTATTATATTCTCTTAAAATTAGGTTGAGGTCATATTTTTCTTGGGATGAAGGTCTAGATATGTTAAGTTGCACCTTGGTTACTATCACGCCTATCACGATGTGGTAGCATGATTCCTGATGACAGGATTATTGCGCACACTGATGGAGAGATCTATATGATAACAAGGCCTTGGGTCATGAGATTCTTGATGATGACGACTTTGTAATTGATGTACAATGATTGTTATGTAATCACATGATTTGATTTTTTTTTCTCTTGCCATGAAGGCTCTAGTTCATGTTTCGCTTTCATTGAAGTTGTTGTGTTTGGGTTGATTGATGTTGCCTTTAGCCTAGTAGGAGTGGTATTGCTTGTGATGGGCAGGATGTAGACACCTCCTTGTTCCTTAAAATAGTTGCCAGCCTTGAGACCTTAAATGGTCAAAATCGATGGTAACCTGGGCTTGAGCATTGCTTATGTGTCCTGGAGGTCCTAACTTTGCAGGGTAGGAAGGACAGGTAGTCATTTTTATTTTTGTTTGATTGATTTTCGTATGTTGCATCCAGATGCATGATGTGCTATTATGCTAGGTCGTTATGTTGTCTATTGCCTGAATTGTGTGCGTTGTGTTTGTCGTCGAGATGCGTTGATTGACTGTTTGTGGTTGTTACTCTCCTACAAATAAAAACAAAATTGCACTTGTTATGCATCACATGTTGTCGTAAAGACGGAGGGGTCATTGTGCCTACGATTGGGTGGAAAATCTCTCATCCTTAGTCAATTTGTTAGGTAGCTTCCAATCTTAGATAAGTATTCTTAATATTCTTGAAAATTTAGTTATAGCCTTAGCTTATTTTGTTTTATGAATTAAGTTTGCATCTAGATGTGAGAGGTAAATCGATGTAGTAAAATATATGGAAAGGAAACTTTCTATGCATGATGTTAATAACATATTTGTTTGTTTCTTAGCAAGAAAATTGATTTTTCCTATGCATGTTTTCATAGAATTCAATCTCAAACATACTTCGGCATGCCTCGAGTTATTGTCGTTGTTCTTAACATATGGAATGGATTATCTTCTTGTTGTAACTATCCTTAAGAATTCAAGTTACACCACCTAAATAACTTAAACTCTAAATATTACAAACGTTAGCATTGATACAAATGATTTTTGAAGGGTATGGTAAGTTTGATAATAGCTTCCTATTAAAAAGTATTATATAAATTTTGCATGAGAGAAATAAGCTTGGATTTCATGGTAAATTCATATTTTGAATGACTAGCATGATGATTGATTTGGGGTAGATTCAATTAAATGGTTACAACCCAAATAATAATGATATTATTTTTCTAGCTATAGAGTGAAAAGTTGAATGCTATTGAATAAGATAGTTCATTCTTGTTAGGGATATGAAATGGTTAAATGCTAGTAAGGATGAATTCCATACCTAGAAGAGTGAATTTATGATGTAGGAACATCACTCCACCTCAGCAAATGAGCCAACACGCCAACACACAACCATGCAATGGAGAAAGGGAGAGGCATCGCCCTCCCATTTTTAAAATTTAAAATATGATCCTATACAGATTTTCGTGTTGTAAGGCTGATAAATGCCAGGCCATTCCTTTGTACAGGTAGTGGATAGGGTTTCCCTAAATGGTTTCCTGTAGCAAGTACAGATCATAGTCAGGTCTGGACATTCATTTTTGGAATGTAGCCATAGAGGTATGGTGTCGTAACTGAGACAATGATGACACTAAGGCGGTGAAGAGGTACACTCGTAGAGCCCTCTTTTGTAATAGGAGGAGGACTGAGAGTTAGGAAACTGGGGAGAGAGAGAGATCTCAGGTAGGGAGAGTCTTAGGAGACTTAGGAGGTAGAATAGTTCTGGGAAAGAGCTTAAGAGAACTGGGACTCTGTTACAGTCCAGTTTTTGTAAACATTTGTATAGACACACATAGATAATAGAAAAGTAGTTTTTCCTGCATATTGTTGTTCATGTGTTTATGAATTTTAGGAATGAATGTTGTAGATGTATGATAAGTTTCATTTACAGTAGGAAGATAGATTCCTCTATCTTTGTTTGAGTTTGTTGTATCATTCTAGGTTCTTTAGGCAGTGAAAGGAGTGCACAACAGAACATTGGAAGTTTTGTAGCCAGTGCAAGGAGTGTGCATCTGAATCTCTTTGTTGAGTTTATAAGAGAACATGTCAGGAGAGAACACCAGGATAGTTTGCAGACTTAAGAGAAGCCTTAGATTTGTTGAATACTCTGGAGGGAAGACTATGAAGATAAGGCACAGAGAGACAGAACTACTGAAGGTTTCGTAGAGCTCTTCTAGGTGGGCATCAAGCAAGTGCAAGGAGTGCACGAGAAGACCTCTATTTCGAATTCAGAGATAAGAGAAGTATCGAAGGAAAACACTTACAGAGTTTCTATATTACTATGGATGAAGACCTGTGTAAGGAGTGCACCAGGAAAAAACTTGGACGAAGTGTTGAAAGATAACTATCTGAAGGTTAGTCAGAGCACAAGGAGTGTGCAGAGGAGAGAATTGTTTCAAGTTCGAAAGCTCAAGAAAGATAGTGTTTCCTGAACGTAGGCAAAACCCAAAGTTGCAAGGCTCGCAGGAGATAACTCGAAGTTCGAGACCTTCAAAACATTGAAACCTTCCAAGTCAGGAAATAATCGAAAGCTAAGGGGGAGGAGTGTTGGAAACCATTAGATCAGTTGCAGAGGAGGAAATCTGGACTGTTGAATCTCATGTCCATGCATATAAGAGAGCGCGCAAGATGGAACAGATATTAGCCGTCATATCTGAGTGTGTGGACCAACAAATGTTGGATCCAGGGAATGTGCACAAGGTTTAAAACCTTTAGAGTTGCAAAAGAGTGTGGACATCATGAAACGCCAAGTCCCAAAATCATTAGGACCATCCATCGTCAAGGAAATCATCAGGACCTTCCATTGTCCTGAAATCATCAGGATCATCCATGGTCAAGGGGGACATGCGGAAAGAGACCAACATTTCATTGAATCGTGACTTAGAGGAGTCAAAGGTTGAGTCATGAGAACTCGTGAAATGAGAAATCACGATTTGATTTGAGCTGTTAGATCCAGAGGAGCGTGAACCGTCGGATTTGGTGCGCTCTGTAATATTGGCATTTTGGGAGTCAGGAACGTGAAGGAGGTTGTGGCTTGGAGATCGCAAGTTGAAAAATCCCGACATCATCAGAAATGTCCATTGGAAGTGACGCGTGGCGAGAGATCAACATTTCACTGACTCGCAGGAGGGAAAAATCAAAGAGTAGAATCGTGAAAATTCGCGAAACACGAAATCGTGATTTGATTTGAGTCGTCAGATCGAGTAAGGATATGAGCCGTCAGATATGAAGCATTGGGAGTTCCCTATACATGAATTCCTGATGTGATCTGGACCACCATATTGTTGAAGACTCGGACCATTGATCTATGGTGAGGAGATATCGGCATTTTGGATATCAGAGAAGGGATGTGAATGACCCTCCAAATTCATGAAATGCAAAGTATCGATAAGTGCTTGAGGTTGAGCCCCGGGTCACAGTCAGTGGTCATATGAAGAATGAGCTAGCAAGTGTTAGGCCCCTTTCGGGATTCTGAAGAGAATCTAGGTCGTCGATTCAAAACGAGCGATCTGGTCCATAGATAAGAAGGACGCAGATTTGAGTCATCGATATTGGACGTTATCATCAAGGTCATGAGATCGACGATTCTGTGTCATTGCAGGGATAAAAGTTGCGAGGAGTTTAAGGAATCGAGGGCGGGCCACAATTTGAACCGTGGTTTTTTCAAGAGGGAACGTGGAGGCTGGAGGAGCATTGCGACCCCAAAAGTTGTTTAACTCCAAACCGGCCGTGACCACACCCGCAATTGCGTGGTCTTCATCAAGGTCACATCGAGAAGGGGCTTAGACAAAGAAGAACTAGCACCCATTTTGTGTTGAGTTTCGAACAACGCTCAGGAGAGAAGTCGCGGGTCTCAGACGACCTGCGCATTTGGGGAAAGGACCTGTGTAAGTGGGTTTGGGGTCTGGCAGAGACCCAGAGAGTCAATCAGACTCAGTTTCTTGATTAATCCTATACCGGGAGGTCGCACAGCCCTTAGGAGAGAAGGGAGGACTGCATCAAGTGGTATCAGAGCCCAAATTTTTAATTTTTGTAGCAGAGGGTAGATAAAGAGAATACTTTAATACCATCAAGTGGTATCAGAGCTAATTTTCATCTAAAGATTTAAGGTGAAGGAGGTAAAGGAGATAGTGTCATACCATCAAGAGGTATAAGATTTAATTTCGTCTGTAGATTTTAGGCGAAGGAGATAGAGAGGACAACCTGATTACATCAAGCAGTATCAAGAGATGAACTGTGTCTACAGATTGCAAACAAAGGCGAGAAGGTGAAAAGCAATAATCTGATGACATCAACTGGTATTATAAGCTAGATTTTTCTTGTAGAACAACAGGTGAAGGAAGACAGAGTATTGATGCTCTATGAATACTGTTGCAAGGTGTGTAATAAATGGTAGATAGCTAGGAGGGTTGAAGGAAGAAAATATGGATACTGAAGGCCATGAGCATGGTCGAAGAGGAGGCCACCAGAAGAAAAGTAAAGAAGAAATTGATGAGGATCTTAGTGAGATAAGAGCAAGGATGGAGCAGTTGACATTAAAAATGCAGCGAGATGCTAAAGTGCATTGGGTGTATGAGTGGTCCATGAAGAAGAAGGTGAAGTGGCTAGTCAAGAGATTTTTGGCCAGAGGACAACAACAACTGTTAAAGAGGTGGTTGAGGCATGTTGAAAACCTCAGTGACACAGAAGAGGATATGATTCACATATATGAACCAGAAGTTGGGAGACACCTCAGTGATGAGGAGGAGGTGAGATCAGATAAAGATATCATAAACCACCAGGAGAGCATAGATGGATTTTCATATTTCCAGGTGGGCAATGAAATGAGATCATTAGAGGATATCATAGACTGTCAGGAGGACAGCAGTGGAAATTCATATTGCTAGTTGGGAAATGATATGAGATTAGCAGAGGATCCTAGAAACTGCCAAGTGGGCAGAAATGGACTTTCAAGTTGCCATGTGGGCAATGGAAAGAGATCAGGTGGAGGTCTTGAATACTGCAAGAGGAGCAGTGTCGAAATTTCAGATTGCTAAGTGGGCAATGAGATGGGATCAGTTGATCTCATAGGTTGCCAAGTGGGCAGAAGGGAAGTCCCAAATTTCCAGGTGGGAAGGGGGAAAGAGATGAGATTGTCTGAGAGTGTCACGGACTCTGTTGAGAGTTCATGTCAGCAAGGAGTGTTGATATATGAAGATTCATGTGGAATTGTAGACCATGTGAATGAAGATGATGAGAATTTAAAACTTCTCACCATCCAGGAGGAGGATCAAACGAGCTTTCTAATCATTGGGGAAATTCAGATATTCCTACTAGATAGCCCAGTTGAGGCCAAAGCATGTGAAGAAGGACAACCAGCGGTGACTGTCATGATGAAGGAGTAGATATCAGAAGCTACCCAAGGATAAGAAGAAGAAATGGAGCATACACTGATGTCTACCCCAGCAAAAGGAGAGGATCATTAAGAAGAATGGCTCAAATTTTTCAGCCAGGAAGTTGAAACAGAGATGACTGCAACACTGGAGCCTGCAACAGAAGAGGAAGCAGACAACATGGATTTTGCTGATTTGTATGAATAATTGGAATCCCTAGAAAGGAGGGTGATAGTGAAAATATTTCACATCCAACAAGCTAAGTTGGATACATATGGAGGAGCATACCAACCTGGGGAGAAGTTGGAAGAATTTGGGGTTGAACCAACACAAGGGGAGATGACAAAAGCCAATCTGTTAGAGGAAGAAGATGAGTGATAGCTCAGTGATGAGAGTGCAGAACTGAATTTTGTAGCAGAGTGGAAAGATCATGCCACAGGAGAAGAAAACAACATGAGGGATCATGATGATCTACTCACTAATGAGGAAGAGTTGCAGCCGAGAATACTGCATAAGAAGAGCCATCCATTGGAGTAGCTGGGCAGGGTGATAGAGGATATCAAAAAGCTGATGTTGAGTTCAACAGAAACAATCAACAAAGGGGAGCTGAACAAAGGAGAGCCTTCCATAGCAGCAGGAAAGAAGAAGAAGAGGACGCAACAACAACAACAACAACAATGCCATAGCTGGAGAGGAAAAATCCAAGGAAGAGTTTGGGATCCAGGAGGATTTAAACACTAGAGAAGAGGAGCTCATGAGCATGAGCTCATGATTTTCCTAGTGGGGGAGTATGATGCAAGAGAATCGCTCCACCTCAGCAAATGTGTCAGCACGCCAACATGCAAACACACAATGGAGAAAGGGAGAGGCACCGACCCTCCTATTTTTAAAATTTGAAATATGATCCTATATGGATTTTCATGTTGTAAGGATGATAAATGCCAAGTCGTGCCTTTGTACAGGTAGTGGATAGGGTTGCCTTAAATTGTTTCCTGTAGCAAGTCTAGATCATAGTCAGGTCTGGATATTCATTTTTGGAATGTATATGTAGATGTACGGTGTCGTAACTGAGACAACGATGGCACTAAGGTGGTGAAGAGGATAAGTTCGTAGAGCCCTCTTTTGTAATAGGAGGAGGAATTAGAGTTAGGAAACTGGGGAGAGAGAGAGATCTCAGTTAGGGAGAGTCTTAGGAGACTTAGGAGGTAGAATAGTTATGGGAGATATATTGAGAGAATTGGGACTCTGTTACAGTCCAGTTTTTGTAAACATCTGTACAGACACACAAAGATAATAGAAAAATAGTTTTTCCTTCATATTGTTGTTCATGTGTTTATGAATTTCAGGAATGAATCCTGTATATGTATGATAAGTTTCATTTATAGTAGGAAGATAGATTCCTCTATCTTTGTTTGAGTTTGTTGTATCATTTTGGGTTCTTTAGGCCGTGCAAGAAGTGCACAACAGAACATTGGAATTTCTATAGCCAACGCAAGGAGTGCGCATCTGAATCTCTTTGTTGATTTCAGAAGAGAACGTGTCAGGAGGTTGCACCAAGATAGTTTTCATACTCAAGAGAAGCATTAGAGTTACTGAATACTCTGGAGGGAAGAGTGTGCAGAGAAGGCACAAAGAGATAGAACTACTGAAGGTTCTGTAGAGCTCTGCTAGGTGGGCATCGAACAAGTGCAAGGAGTGCATGATAAGAACTCTATTTTGAATTCAGAGATAAGAGAAGTATCAGAGGAAGACACTTACAGAGTTTCTAGAATACTCTAGATGAAGACCTGTGCAAGGAGTGCACCAGGACAACACTTGGATGAAGTGTTGAAAAATAAATATCTTAAGGTTATTCAGAGCACAAGGAGTGTGCAGAGGAGCGAACTGTTTCAATTTCTAAAGCACATGAGAGATAGTGTTTGCAAAACGCATGCGAGACCTAAAGTTGCAAGGCTTGCAGGAGATAACTTGAAGGACGAGACCTTTGAAACATTGAAACCTTCCAAGTCAGGAAAGAATCGAAAGCTAAGGGGGAGGAGTGTCGGCAACCATTAGATCAGCTACAGAGGAATAAATCTGGACTATTTAATCTCACGTCCAGGCATACAGGAGAGAGTGCAAGAGGGAAAAAATATCAGCCGTCATATCTGAGTGTGTGGACCAACAACCATTGGATCCAGGGAATGTGCACAAGGTTTAAAACCTTTAGAGTTTCATAGGAGTGTGGATATCATGAAACTCCAAGTCCCGAAATCATCGGGACCGTCCATCATCAAGGAAATCATCATGACCGTCCATCGTCAAGGAGGACACATGGCAAGAGACCAACATTTCACTGACTTATGACTCAGAGGAGTCAAAGGTTGAGTCGTGAGAACTCGTGAAATGCAAAATCATGATTTGATCTGAGCCGTTAAATCCAGAGGAGCATGAACCGTCGGATTTGGGGTGCTCCGTAATATCAACATTTCAGAATTCGAGAAGGTGAAGGAGGTTGTGGCTTGGAGATCGCAAGTCACAAAATATCAACATCAATGGAACCATCCATTAGAAGGGACGAGTGGCGAGAGATCATCATTTCTCTCACTCATAGGAGGGAAAAGTCAAAGAGGGGAATCGTGAAAATTCGTGAAACGTGAAATCATGATTTGATCTAAGCCATCGGATCGAGGAAGGATCTGAGCCATCATATCTGAAGCATCGGGAGTTCCTAATACGTGAAATCCTGATGTGATCTGGACCATCATATCATGGAAGACTCGAACCGTTGATCTGTGGCAATGAGATATCGACATTTCAGATATCAGAGAAGGGAGGTGAATGACCCTCCAACTTCGTGAAATGCAAAGTCCCAATAAGAACTTGAGGTTGAGCCTTAGGCCACAGCCAATGGTCATATGAAGGAGGAGCTAGCAAGTACTAGGCCCCTTTCGGGATTCCAAAGAGAATCTAGGTCGTCGATTCAGAAGGAGCGATATGGTCTGTAGATAAGAAGGAAACATATTTGAGTCATTGATCTTGGATGTTATCATCAAGGTCGTGAGATTGATGATCCCATGTCATTGCGGGGATAGAATTTGCGAGGAGTTTAAGGAATTGAGGGCGGGATGCAATTTGAACCGTGGTTTTTTCAGGAGGGCACATGAAGGATGGAGGAGCATTGCGGGCCCAAAAGTGGTTTAACTCCAAACCACTCATGATCACGCCCGCAATCGCGTGGTCTTCACCAAGGTCACATCGAGAAGGGGCTTAGCTAGAGAAGAGCTAGTGCCCACATTGAGGTTCGAACAACGCTCAGGAGAGAAGCCGTGGGTCTCATATGACCTGTGAATTTGGGGAAAGGACCTATGTAAGTGGGTTTGGGGTCTAGCAGGGACCCAGAGAGTCAATCAGACTCAGTTTCTTGATCGATCCTAGACCGGGAGGTCGCACAACCCTTAGGAGAGAAGCAGGGACTGAATCACTTTATTACAAGAATCTTGGGCAAATTTATTGTTAGGGGGATATTCTAAGTAGATATGAGCTTACCTTTAAGTATTTCCATGAATATCATGAAATTATGAGACTAATTTAGAGATTTCTAATTGTTTATCCTATTAGTTTAATTTGTTAGAAAGTTAATAAGGGAAATTTGTTGAATGAGTAAGCTTGTGTGTGACTTGAAGAAAGAAAATCATACTTAGGTATATATTTCCATTTGAATACACACACACACACACATACATTTATGTAACGTACCTAGCCACTAGGTTAGGCCATGCTACCTCAAAACGCTCTCCAACAATGCTATGAAACTAAATTGTAACATACCCGGTAGAAAAAATACCAAAATGATTTTTCCTCGTACTGATCTGAAACGTACCCATTTCCCGAGCACTTCCAGATTCACACTCATTGTCTGATTACGAATTTCTATTACACTCTTTAAAATAAAGAAACATGGATTCAACACATGTAATTAACAAGAACATGTTAAACCATCCAATAAAGGAACATCGTTCCATGCACAAAAAATAATCAGCAGGCATGCACATTATAAATAAATATCTCAGAGATAAATAAAATATAGTGGAATATACGTTATACAAAAAAGAAGAGAGCACTTATCTTTTCAAGTAAAAAATCATCAACTCGTTGAAAACCAAGGATGTTCCTCCCAACCATGGACATTGTTTTTCATTCACTCTCAACAATGGTTTCACCCCGAGCCAGGGCTATGAATCCACAAGGACGAGTCCTGGGCCAAATCTAAAAACACACCAGTTAGCTAAAAAGCTCCCAGGTTTTCCCAACCACACAACAATCCTAATTTCCAACTCTCTTTCCCCTTCATCCTACACAACCCAAATAAATTAACCCATTTCTCTGTCATGCAGTCCCTCAGGATGTTCAATTTCTCTCTAGGGATTCAATGCTACTGGTTAGGAAATATCCTTGATGGAAACTCTAAGGGTTCTTAGATATGGACAGTTCTTTCTGAACTTCCATTAATATCACGCACACATGCATACATTCCCTCCTAGAATGATTCAATAATTTATTACAACCATCTAGCAATGACTCTCCTCTTCCAACCATTCGTTTCCATGATCAGACTAAGAGCACATGAATTAGAAAGAATGAGGAACCAAAAATGAAAGAGTGAGAAGAGTGTACGAGTGAATGGAGAAGAACCCCCAAAACAACCCACAAGGAATGTTTATATAATTACATGAAATCAAGAACCACATGGCCTCCCCCCCAAGAAGCTCATGTAGCCACTTTTCTCAATTAAAGCCAATATGGCCAAATAAAATATAGAAAAATTACTTAGCCTCTTAAGCCCCCTCTCTTGTGGAATCATAGACCCCTATCTCTTTTCTTTATCTGTCTTTTATCCAACAATGTATTTTTATTAATGTATATAGAAGTATTATATTTCCTAGTCACTCCAGCCCATTTTCAAATTTACTAGATCACCAACTTAATTTGACATTTACATAATACATACTAGTTCACATGGATTAAAATCGGGGTGTTACATCCCCCTCCCCTTATTTTGACACTGTCCTCAATGCACAAAAACATACCGATGTTCTTACAATTCTAGGCACTCTGGCCTTTAATACGCACAAGAAATCCAACCAATTTCTTAAAAACCTAGGCACTTTGGCCTAAAATAAAACATGCATACACAGGAATTCTGACCCAAAACATGTATAATGATCTTCATAATTTACATTTTTGGAAGAACTTCCAACCAACAAGATATCCTTCCCTATCATCCTACACAACCCAAATAAATGAACCCCTTTCTTTCCCATGCATTCCCTCAGTTTTTCCCACTTCTCTCTAGGGATCTGGTGCACTCGACCAAGAAGTTTCATAGTTGCGGCTCTAAGAACTCCAATTGTAACAAGTTCATTGGATTTTCCTCATTCTATGCCTTCATCGTTGAGCTCAATTTCCTTCTAGTGCTATTTTTATCTAGCTTACAGCTTCCATAGCCAATATCTCATCTATATTATACACATACAGTCATCATGAGATATAATTATAACAATTTTCAATCATAAATGTCAAATCTGTTTTATACAAGAAAATAAAGTTTTTCAAGCATGAACTTCCTTCTCACAATTCATTTGTCTCTTGTAACTACATGCATCAATCATTATTATGGCTTATAGAATGGACATACCCAATACCGTTATTCTTGCAATTTTCTCAACCTTCAATTAGCCAAACCAATTGTTAGCATATCATAACAATTTTTGATTTCTCAAATTTGTTTATATACAATAAACAAAATTCCCCAAGCATGAGGATTTTGCTCATAATGCTTGGTTCTTGTATCAATAAGAATTGGTCTTATGTATGGGCTTACATCCTTACCAAATCCAAGACCATTCTTCCTACAATTTCCTCAACCTTTCATTCAGCCACACAAACTATTAGCATAAAATAACAATTTGTAACTATTAATTTCTCAAATCTATTTTATACAGGAAAATAAATTTCCAGGCATGAATTTTATACTCATAATGTTTGGCTCTGTAACTGTGGATATCAGTATTCAATATCACTTACATCCCTTCCATATCCAAGACCATTCTACCTACAATTTCCTCAATTTACACTCATCCAAACAAACAATTAGCATATCCTAACAAATATACATTTTCATGGCAACAATTACAAGGTTTCACAAAGTGGTCTCAAAATTGATTACAACACCAATTCAATCACTTCCATTAATCCAACTAGTAACTAGAATGAACCCATCATCATCTATACATGTATTATCATCCAATATTTTTTTCTTCTAGCCATAAATATTTTTAGTACTCGGTTCCCTCAACAAATATTTTCTGTAATTAACCATTATGTAACTACTCTAACCTGCAAATTTCTTGTTGCATTATCTAACAACTCAAAAAGTGTTCTCAAATTCATGAGTTAGCCATACTCACATCATTTCAGTTGTTATCATAATCGTTTCTATGTCATATATACATGCATTCACCAAAATGCATTCAATAATTCCTTTAATACCACTTGTAACATTTTCAACAACTCCAAAAAGTGATCTCAGAATTGTAACAACAACAATTCAATCACCTTCAACTAGTATTCATATTAAATATAATGCAACTATCCATCATTATGTGTTTTCATCACCACATGATTTTCATAATGTAATAAATAATTACCAATAAACTAACAAAAATCAAGGTGCCAACACCCATGCCCACATCTACACAATGCATCCCCACATTGACTACATAATACCACATAACTATGTCATACACTCCACCATGGTGAGTTGGAAGGTCTGGAAAATGACTTTTCATATCATCCGAACTCTTCCCAATACTGCCCAAATATTTGGATACCCTCATCTTCAACCCATACACAACACAAGGAAACATAATTCCTAAGTGCTCTTCAGTGCCAATAAAAAGGTTACAGTCCAAATATTAGCTATATAGAGGAAGCCATTGAGCACTCACATAGCGCTATAGCCCTTCCATATCCAACCATATCATGGTCTCACACATGACTAGCCCTATGGGTATTAATTGTTGTATCAAGATTATGTCTCTTGACTTGACCTGGTTATGATCCCATAACCAATCATAACACAATATGCAACTAACATTTTATCTAAATACATTCTAGCATCAACAACATTTGCATGATCTAGGCCTTTGACCATTACATGTCAATTTAAACCTTGAAAATTTATCTGAGGGAATTCTTACCTCAATTCCCTTCAACATTTATGCATCAAAAGAAACTAAATGCATACCTACATGGTTGTTATCAACCTAATTGATGTTATCTGATCATTTGGTATTTGTAGAATCTCTCAGGATTCCTCTTCCATCCTTTCAATTATCTTTCCTACCACCCTCATGGGTCTTCACATGGATGGAATTCATATGTAGAATAAACATCCACCTCTTTAACCATGCTATATCACTTTTCGTAAATACATAATATATCATTAGTCATACTCAATTGCCATAACATCATGATTGCATAATAATAGACTATTCTAAGTCCACAAGCATGCCATATGCATACCCAAGAATGTACATATGAACAAATGCACATCCATATGCACCAATAATTCACTATTAGCATGCCTACTAGTGCATCTAACTTCACTATATGCATCATGCAATCTAGTGCATTTATGTTTAAATTCACTTATTTATTTATTTATTTATTTTGTAGTTGGTTTTCCTTGAATTTATTCATATCCAGAACCTTGGAATGAGGTAGCTCAGAACATTCCATCACTCTAATACCACAACATTCTTGAATCAAATATTGTTAATCCTATTTTTCCATTAGATTACTTCATTTAACATTTCCTTGTGAAACCATACCTTTC